>APFE030572120.1:138900-178507 GCA_000404065.3 Pinus taeda
TATCCTCCAACAGATCCTCCATCTTGAGTTTCCACAACTCAAAACTCTGACCATTGAACTTCTCAATCTCTATCTTTCCGCTGCTCGCCATCTTCTTTCACCACCAGAATCGATCTCGCAGATCTCCCACTGAACAGGGTCTACCACAGGCCCGAGCGAAACCCCTCAGCAACAAAGGTGTCCCCTTGAAGCCAAAACAGTTCCGATACCAAATGTAGGTTTTAACCTCGTACAGAAATTACCTGCATACGAATTCTAAATCACAGGAAAAATAAAAATGCGAGAGCATAACACATAAAACACATATACACAGAGATTTCCCACTGGATCTTAAAACCGAGATTACCAACTTGATTTTTCATTATATTCCTTTCAATGTTACAATACATATTTATAGATGCCGAAGCATCCAATACCATGGACCGAAAAACCATCGCGTCCAAAATCATGGAGCGAAAAACCATAGGTAGGTTTGCCCAACCTAATATAGTGTCCAAAAAAATTTTTCTCGAGTCGCTGCCCCGAACCCCGTAGAGGGGGGCTACCCGCCCCCCTCAAACCCCCCGGACAGGGGGGGCTGCCGCCCCCCCTGCTACGCAATTGGCGCAATGAAGGGGCGGCTCCGCCCCCCCTCTAACCCCTTGGTTCACTACGTAGGTTAGTCATGGAAAGAATATAACACAACCCAACAGAGACACCACTACATATGGACAAAACATGTGATGATGTACTGTGATAGTTTAGCCATATTGTCGTATTTTACTTGCATTTTTATTATATTTTCCCAAAAAGCCCCAAATTATCAGATATCTGAATATATGTTAGTTAGATATTCGACAACAATTGAATGTTTTCCATATATTTGATGAACATTCAATTTTTTTGGATATTTAATGTTTGACCAAGTCAATTATCTATCTATTAGAATATCGACATCTGATGAAGTCAATATTTTTTCCCATTGGACAATGTCTCTTTATTCAACAACCATAGGAAGTCCAATAAAAAAGTGATAAAATCTTTTTGTATCCTAACTAAAAAATTGTGTGTGTGTGTATCTGTTAATTGCATTACAAATAGTTAAACACTACTATCATTGATTTTTGAAGATAATCATCATTGAAAGTATAGTAAGAAAAAATGTGAGATACCATTCCTCCAAGAGGAAAATGAGACGTAAGGTATGCATTGGTGGCTTTAGGTGATCAAAAATGTTATTGCCCTTATAAAGAATGCAAGGTCTATAAAAGGAGGATATTTTTTTTTACACAAATGAGTAGATATTGTATTAATATTTGCACCCAGTCATGACAAATACACGGGATATTCATACATTGCATCTTCTTTCATAAGGTCCTCCAAGGAGGAAATGTATGATGTACCAAAAATACTATGATAGAAGCAAACAACAATAGAAAATCAACATACATAGATATTACAAAATTGTTCTAAGAGAAGGACATAATTGCAATAGGAAACTATTAATTAAGGAAAAAGAAAGCCTTCTATGGAGGCTTGTTGGGATCTAATTTCAAATTTTCTTTGGGAGGACTTGAAATAGTATTGGCGATGTTATGGTTCTCTAGAGCTTGAGGCATTTGCTTCAAGTCCTCTATCTATTGTCGAAATGCATCAAGTTTGTCATTATAATGGAAGAGCTTATACTTTACTGACTGAATTTTCTCTACGAGAAATATAAGATAATTCTCCTATTGATGAAGTTTCCATTTGATATCCATGTTCTCCATTTGAAGGTCATCAAATGTTAATTATATTCATTGCAGGCACTGGTGCCTCCAATGGTAGTTGGGTTTCCATTCCTAGTTAACATGATTGATGATGTGGAATGGGAGTCCCAAGTGACAAATAAGTTTGGGCTTGGGGAATTCAAATGAGAGGTGATAAAGGTGTCAAAGGGAGTACATGGGACGTCGATGGGCACTAAGCCGATAATAATTAAATAGATAGGAGGTGTAGCCTCATGGGAGGCCAACTTGAATTCAATGCTTCCATGAGGATTCGTAGGGCTAGGGATTGGGAAAATTGAGCAAGCCAAGGGTAGAGGGAAATTCCAAAGAAGGATAAATGATAACCAAGGGTGAAGAAATGCTAGGGAATTAAGGTTTTTTCCTTAGGGAATATAAGAAATCAAATAAAGGTAGAGCCGAAGTAAATAAAATAAAATTGAGGATTTCACCCATTGTCTTTGACATCCATTCTTCTAAGGTTGCCACAAACCTGAAAACTACCACTTCTTTACATAGATTGAGAAATCTCACAAGCCCCTAAGAGGATATTGCTCTAGTTAGCCTTGTTGCAATAATGGAAGAGTCAATTAAATGACCCACTGACACAAATAGAACATACAATCACAAAGAGCCAATTGCATAACCCTCTTTTACTGTGAGTAGTGAACCAAGAAATATTTTCACTATGAATTGACACCAAATGTGCTTGGGGTTGCAAAGGAGGGAAACACCCTTACTATTGATTGGATCAACTACAATGGGTTTTATTGAATCATAAAGTATTAGTTTGTAAGTGTGATAATCCATTGTGGAAAAAATCTTATCAGAATGATGTTTCTTTGTACAATGCCCAAAGAGATGAAGCAAACTAAAAAAGTAAAAATATTGAGCTAGTTTTTCTAGTAAGAGGAAAAAGATAATCTTTTAGGATGAAAATCATATTGTTAAGTCTGGAAGTGCTTAATGAGAGACCAATGAAAGCCATTTAATTTATAAAGATTAGTATGCCATACTTTCATGTTTGGGCATGGTAGATGCATTTTATCTAATAGAATTATAAAAATAAGGCAAAGTTGTAGCATTGCAATAGAAATGGAATATTCATAGCATTGTAAGTAAAATGATGGATTCACAATACTATAACAGGGAGGTTGGGGTTGTGAAGGAGGGAAACACCCTTACTATTTATTGGATCAGCTAAAATGAGTTTTATTGAATTATAAAGTATTAATTTGTAAGTGTGATAATTCATTATGGAAAAAATCTTATCATAATGATGTTTCTTTGTACAATGCCCAAAGAGATGAAGCAAACTAAAAAAGTAAAAAGATTGAACTAGTTTTTCTAGTAAGAGGAGAAAGATATTCTTTTAGGATGAAAATAATATAGTTAAGGGTGGAAGTGGTTAATGAGAGACCAATGAAAGCTATTTAATTTATAAATATTAGTATGCCATACTTGCATGTTTGGGCATGCTAGATGCATTTATCTAATAGAATTATAAAAATAAGGGAAAGTTGTAGCATTCTAATAGAAATGGAAGATTCATAGCATTGTAAGTAAAATGATGGATTCACAACACTATAAAAACAATGGTAGAGTCACAATACTATAACAACATTGGTGGAGTTGAAACATTGTACCAACAATGGCATATTCGCAACATTGTAACAACAATGGTGGGGTTGTAGCACTATAAAAGAAATGACAGAGTTTTAACATTATAACAATATGGTGGAGTTGTGACACTATAACAACACTCTAATTTTAGTCTCTATATCAATTAAACTTGTTCCATGCATATTGATTTAGGTCAAAGATGCTCCTCCATCAATCATTAGCACTCGCTTTACAACTAAGAATAGGGATTTAAAAATATTGAGGTAAAAAGAAAGTGCATAAAATAAAAGACTTAATCATAATAAGAAATTATTGTTTAAAAGTGGAATATATGTTTTATTAAGGAAATTTTAAAACATGCATTAATAACTCTTTGTTGATAAAGTAATAACAATTTGTGAAATATTTTCATGTACATTTCATAATTAATTTTTTCCACACTTGAAATTAACTTTATGGGTCTAGGTTCCATCATATAAAAAAAAAACATTCAACATATGACGAAAGAACCATATCTATTGATGAGTTATAAAGCTCAACTATGTGCTTTGTAAAGTGTTGGGTCATTTCTTATATAAACACATTTTCTTTCAAAGGAAAATCAAACTCTTTACAAATTGGAATATGATAAAGTGGTACATTTTAATCTTGCCAATTCATCTCCATGGATTTTAGTGACATTTCCCCCTTTCAATGGAAAACCTCACGATAAGATCACTTGAATAATTTCTATAAATACCAATGGTTGACTATTGTATTGCAATGCTATTGCTATTTCTACAAATTTTGATAATGTTTATTTAACCATATTTTCTATATACATATTAACTAATAAATTGGAAATGTGATATTTCACATTAGAACTAAGAAAAAATAAGATACCAAGGACATTAATGTCTATTCATTTAGTAACATAGTTGATCATATTAATAATAGAAATATCACAAATGATAACTTAAAAAAAATCTAATTTTGTTTAATTTGTTTCATGCTAGTCATTCCCTTGAGCACTTAATCCTCCATGTGTTCAATTATGTTTTTAGACACTAACCAAAATTTTCACCTCAATGCTAACTTTTTGGAGGATTTTTTTGGAGTTATAGACTTACATATGGGCTCAATAGAAGAGGGCATATGGTATTCCAAATTGTTAATGTTTTTTTTCACCTACAAGCTAGCATGAGACACCATTGCATATGGACAAAAAATGTGATGATGTACTATGATAGTTTAGCCATATTGTCGTATTTTAATTGCATTTTTATTATATTTTCCCAAAAAGCCCCAAATTTCATCAGATATCTGAATATATGTTAGTTATATATTCGACAACAATTGAATGTTTTCCATATATTTGATGAACATTCAATTTTTGTTGGATATCCAATGTTTGACCAAGTCAATTATCTATATATTAGAATACCGACATTTCATGAAGTCAATATTTTTTCCCATTGGAAAATGTCTCTTTATTCAACAACCATAGGAAGTCCAACAAAAAAGTGATAAATTTTTTTTTGTATCCTAACTAAAAAATTATGTGTGTGTATTTGCTAATTGCATTACAAATAGTTAAACACTACTGTCGTTGATTTTTGAAGATAATCATCATTGAAAGTATAGTAAGAAAAAATGCCACATAACATTCCTCCAAGAGGAAAATGAGACATCAGGTATGCATTGGTGGCTTCAGGTGATCGAAAATGTTATTTCCCTTATAAAGAATACAAGGTCTATAGAAGGAGGAATTTTTTTTTTTCACAAATGAGTAGAGATTGTATTAATATTTGCACTCGGTCACAACAAATACATGGGATATTCAGTACATTGCATCTTCTTTCATAAGGTCTTCCAAGGAGGAAATGTCTGGTGTACCAAAAATACTATGATAGAAACAAACAACAATAGAAAATCAACATCCATAGATATTACAAAATTGTTCTAAGAGGACATAATTGTAATAGGAAACTATTAATAAAGGAAAAAGAAAGCCTTTTATGGAGACTTGTTGGGATCTAATTTCAAATTTTCTTTGGGAGGACTTGAAGTAGTATTGGCTATGTTATGGTTCTCTAGAGCTTGAGGCATTTGCTTCAAGTCCTCTATCTAGCGTCGAAGTGCATCAAGTTTGTCATTTTAATGGAAGAGCTTATACTTGAGGGATTGAATGTTCTCTATGAGAAATATAAGATAATTCTCCTATTGATGAAGTTTCCATTTGATATCCATGTTATCCATTTGAAGGTCATCAATTGTTAATTATATTCATTATGGGTACTAGTGCCTCCAATGGTAGTTGGGTTTCCATTCCTAGTTAGCATGATTGATGATGTGGAATGGGAGTCCCAAGTGACAAATAAGTTTGGGCTTGGGGAATTCAAATGAGAGGTGATAAAGGTGTCAAAGGGAGTACATGGGACATCGATGGGCACTAAGCCGATAATAATTAAATAGATAGGAGGTGTAGCCTCATGGGAGGCCAACTTGAATTCAATGCTTCCATGAGGATTCGTAGGGCTGGGGATTGGGAAAATTGAGCAAGCCAAGGGTAGATGGAAATTCCAAAGAAGGATAACTGATAACCAAGGGTGAAGAAATGCTAGGGAATTAAGGTTTTTTCCCTAGGGAACATAAGAAATCAAATAAAGGTAGAGCTGAAGTAAATAAAATAAAATTGAGGATTTCACCCATTGTCTTTGACATCCATACTTCTGAGGTTGCCACAAACCTGAAAACTACCACTTCTTTACATAGATTGAGAAATCTCACAAGCCCCTAAGAGGATATTGCTCTAGTTGACCTTGTTGCAATAATGGAAGAGTCAATTAAATGACCCACTGACAAAAATAGAACATACATTCACAAAGATCCAATTGCATAACCCTCTTTTACTATGAGTAGTGAACCAAGAAATATTTTCACTATGAATTGACACCAAATTTGCTTGGGAGTGATTGGGAGGATGCACCTAGTATAATTGCACCCTAGAATATCTATAAAGGAGCTAGACACAAGCCATGATTTTAATGTGACATTCATTGGTCTCATATGGAGAGACCATCATATCACCATTAATATTCTTCATGCCCAACATCTTAGAATTCATCATAGAGAAAGTGTCATGTCAGTTAGAGGCAGGTGATTCAATCTGAAAACCAAGGTATAAATGTGTGGGTTTAATGGGATAGTCTCCCATGCATGGCCTACTTTCTCAACTGGAGCCATGACACCAATAGTAAAACACCTTTGCATGTGATTATTCAACCTTATATTTTCCATTATATTTCCACAATGAATAAGATGCGATGAGGTTAATGTGAGACTTTTATAAATAATTATTATACCTAAGGTATAGTGCTTTAGCCCTTTGAGCCATTTATTTTTGTTTGACCCACATTAAGGAGGTAGGCTAGATTATCTTAATGATGTGCTTGTATATTTTAGGCTATGATAATATGAAAGAAAGTCTTCAAGAATAATGTTCCAAAGCACGTTGAATTATTTAATGAAGGAGATTGAGGGTGTTCTCTTTAAGAGATGAGTTGTTGCTCAAATGTTGTATAGTAATATCAGAGTCTCCCAAAATTACAATCTTAGGGATTCCCATACCTTGAGCCAATATTATGCCTAATAATAGACCATACATTTATGCTTGCTTATTGATCTTCTCACACAAACTGCAAGAGTACTTAATGGCCCTTTGAGATTAATTATAACCCTTCCCCCTCTTTTTACCCCTTAAAAAGAGGAGAATTTTAATAAAAACAATTGAGGGACATTGTAAATAGTATGGACTCCTTGAAGGCGAGAAAGAATTCTTCCCATGGTAAGTTCTTCATTCTATGTATTTATATTGCAAATTGTTTTTGTAAACGTTTATATGTTAACTGTAGAAGAAAAATATCATATTATTTTTTCTTTATGGTTATATTCTATGTACACAACAAATTAAAAGTTAAGAGAGAATAAGTAGACATAAGATGTAGAATTTAATTAGGGTTTAGGGTAGGGTTTAGGGGTTAAAGGCTTAAGGTTTATGGGTATATGGTGTAAGGGGTTAGGGGTTAATATTTTAGCAGTTTAAGGGTTAAGAAGGTGTTTACAATGTTGGATGTGCTGCCAACAGCTAGGGGCTCTCCCTGGTGTGAAGTCCCAATTAGATCTCACACCGTTTGGGATAGGATGCCCATTTGGTATGTGGGCCTGACTTCAATCATGTTGATTTCACTCTTGGATTTCAAATAAGGAGATGTTAGTGTGAGGAAAAGAATGAATTCCTGAAAAATGAGACAATGTAAAACCAAGATTAACAAATTGCAGAAAGAGTTATGCCATGAGAAATATCAGTGAGCCAAAATTGTCTTAGACACACAGAATAAGAACATGCCAGAGGTTAATTGCAAATTAGTTCACAATAGGTCACTATCATGTGTGGAATAAGTAAGCACATATTCAGAAGCAGCCACACAAGAAATAGTTACAAACTAGTCCATAACATATTGTGTGTATGGAATCACACATACAAATATAGTGAAAATATAGGACAACCAATATAACCACTATGAGTAAGCATGGGAATCAATACAAAAAAAGAAAAAATTCTTATTAATGCTTCTACAAATACAAGTACATGTCTTGCAATTCATCAAATCCCAACAATGGAACATGGGCTACTCATACCATTATCCAATGTAAAACCCTAGCCTCACCACAACTCACTCTACTAGATACCAAGAGCTGAGTGCCTCTACTTGTCAAGAAAAAATCAACTATCCAATGCTAGTCCTAGCTAAAGTGCTAAGAAATGTTTGTTACAAATTAGGCATGAGGGCATACTTATAGAGGTGAGGTGATTGTTTATCTACCCTCATGACTCATGATCATCCATTCGACTCTATACTATCTAGTGGATGCCACATGCTCATATTGATCTGTTCATAACCATTAGCATCGTGATGAGAAACAATTACATTGTGACAAAACATAGGTAATGAGGATAATAGAGAAGGTTTTGAGAAACCTTAGGGTTCTTGCACTCAATGATGCTGTGAATCCATGAAGACTCACAAGAACTGTTGAATAAGGCTTTAATGTTCATCTTCTGTATTGAATGCATATTTTCTTGCTATTGCATCTGCCACTAAGGTTGACACAATGCCTCGGGCAGTTATGTGTAACCAGTTTTCCCACTTGTTTAAAAATCTCATTGTGTAGCCCCTGCGAGAACCATAACTTCCTTCATGCAAACCAACATTTAATTCCTTTTCTTCTACCTGCAAACAAATAAGATTATTCATACATATTTACAATCAAATAATAATATTAAAACACAACCAATAAGTCGAAATAAAAACACTAATTTGGACCCATGTGCAGTCCCTTTCTACACCAAAACATTGTGAACATATGTGATTTGTGTGGGATCATCCTAAGTTGCCAATATTATTCCTTGGATGGTTAAGAATATTTTTCCAATTGTATTTGGATCATTTAGTTGTGTCACATGCTATTTGGAGATATATAAAATGAGCATTCATCGCTTGACCTTCTCTTGTCAAGGATTCACATGTTGTATGAAATGAAGTTTGAACTCATTTCAACCAAAAGTTACACCATTTGATATTAGAGGCTAAACCTCTGGCTAATACTAACCAACTTCAACTTGAGCTTACTAATATTTTGTCCTTGGACTTGTGTTGTCAAGTTGTGAGTTCTAACACCAGCACCTCAAGATTGCATTCATGACTCTATCATGGTAAACGGTGTAGGAGCATTAAAGCCAAGGGAGCCTAGTATCTGAGAGGAATCCTGATGTTGTGAGCTAACATTAAGAGAAGTTATCTTCCAATCAAAGAGGGGAGGGTTGCATTCCTCTATATTATTTACATCAATATTTTTCCATAGTATAGGTAGCACCATAATACATATCATTTTCATTTAGGGATGTAGAGCAGGATCATAAATTTATCATATGAAGTAAAATTTGAGTTCTTATGAGATTTTGACCAGTTAATCCATCATTAGTAGCAAAAATATCTTAAGAATTCTCAATATAGGAACTGAACATTGCTTTCACCATTACTTGTTTCCAAAAGGAAAGATTGCTAGCCATCACATTATGTTTTTCTCCACAACCATAATGTTGGTTCTATAAATTATTTATCAAGTGCCTTTCAATACCAATCACCAACACTAAAACCTATTCCTACAACACGGGCACCTCCCCTTTTGAATACTTTCAATGTAACTGTATGTTGGTATTTAAATGATTGGAAATGGAGTATTTTTCAATTAATTTTCAGTGCCTCTCTTATCATAGCATCTTTGCAATGATTTGTGTAGATAGAAAGAAAGGTCAAATTTCATTAAAAAATAAGTCACACTCCATATTGGTAGTACAACTCACATTGAGAGGTCATAGTCATTAATGATTATGAATAAGAATTGTGATCATAGGCTAGTTGATATCCTTATTGTGTTCTTTTGATAGGTTGGAGTAATAGTTTGAAAGGTTGACAAGGTAGGGGAGAGACATGCTAAAATCAAAGTAAGTTCCTTGAGCAGAGAATTCTAAAGAGATTCATTGCCCAGAAAATGAAATAAATATGTGTATGTGTGTGTGTGTGTGTGTGTGTGTGTGTGTGAATGAGAACAATAAGTGTGTGTAGAAGTGACCTAGGAATTAAACACCTAGGATGTAATTGAGTAGTGCCAAAGCATCGAAGAAATTGAACACTCTTTATACCTAGAGGGTAGGAAATCACTCTTGATAACTAGGGAAATGATTGGGTCATTCAACATTGGAGGAGTAGTGAGCTAAAACGAAATATCTTTCTTTATGTAACAACGAATAATTTTTTGATGTAAACCAACAATTAGATTCTTTGTTGAGTACAAAAGGAGATCTAACATAAACTAATGAATCCCAAGTTAGCTAGATGAATGAAGTTACTTGATAAATTAGTGTGTTTTCCACTGCAAGAACCATATGGTACCTTTGACTGCACATATTATTCTTTATATTCCTCAACTACAGACCATTGAAATTTGAATGAAGATTTAAAAACATAGTTACCGATCAAATGAGAAAATTACTGATTACCCTTTTTTTGAGGTAGAAAAAAAATCACTTGATTTTGAAAAGTGGTTATGTAGAATACACCCTTTTTTTGGAGCATATTTTTGGCACTTTAAATTTTCTTATGTATCAAGTATGATTTTTTTTTTTTTAAATGGTAGTGATTTTCATGCTCATTTTGAAAAGTGTTGATGGAGCATCAACCCCCTTTTTTTAGAGGGCTTGCTTTTGACACTTTCAATTTTCTAATATATTAAGTGTGAATTTTTTTTTGAATGTTGATTATTTTACCATTTTTCAAGTTGTCTTATTCATATTCTTGTTTTTTGTCTTAAGACGATTATTTTTCAAGGGTTTTCCAAACATCTATTTTCTATTTTTCTTTGAAATGTTTTTTTTATAATGAAATTTTTAATTTGGTTTTGAAAAGATTGAAAAAAAATAATAACATAAATATTTGAGGTTAATTTTTTTTTATAATATTTATATCATAAATAATACTTCAATACACATAAAATTGTCACAAAAATAACAATTTAAACACTTAACAAAAAAACACGTTTTATGAAAAAATTGAATTAAAAAACAGAAAAATTAACAAATTTTTTTTTATGAGTTTTATATTCAAAGATGATGACATTTTAACCTTTTTTTCCAAAAAAAAAAAAATTCAAATTTGATTTAAAGTAAAAATAACCAAAAGAATATAGTACCACCCAGGAAGGGACATATATGGACGCGAAGGACCCGTCTAACATCCAGCGGAATAGTCCACAGTGGGTGTGATGATCGTTACAACCAACAAGAAAGGGAAGATCTGTTTAGTATCCCACGAATATTCCACAATGATGGGACACCGATAAAAACCATTACAAAACATTCTCAATGAAATAAGCATTAAAATAACCGAAATAGTTCAACTATCTTAGTACATGTGAAAGCAAACATGAAATACAAACATCCACACAGTAGTCTTACAAACATTCGTAGTTCATGCATGAAGAACGTGGTGGCCTTAAAAGGCTTATGTTTATGAAGAAAAAGTTCCAAGACATATTTTTATAATGTACATCACTAGCCCCAATAGTGGGACACTGGAGCTGCTCATTTCTCCTCAAAGAACTAGTTGGTCTCTCTAATGCCTTGTGGGAGGAGCCAAGGTGAAAAGTCATTTGGTCATACAATGAGGGGGTATATATAACCAAGGGGTGATGTTTCCCCCTTGTGACTCTTTGACTACCCTCATGATTGTTCAACTTCCTGTGAATTTTCAACTTACACGACTCTTCATATTCATGTGTGTCCTTCGGACTTCCACTTTACAATACATTTGAATGCAATACACATGGTCCACAATAGTGATGTGGCATATGAAAACTCATGGCACAACTTGACATGACCATTTGGGGAATTTTGAGGTCTAAAATGGGCCTCCTAAGAAAAATGTACAACCAAAATAAACTTTATAAGAACTAGTAGGATTCAATATGATGATATCAATCATGGGGGATGATTATCATTTTTGGAGTAAAGAAGTTAAAAGATAGAATATAATAAAATAATAAATCTACGTTTTCAACTCATATTTTCAACTTATCTCCCTAAGGTTTTAATAAAATTTTGAGAGGGAGTACTCGTTGGATGAAAAATTTAATTCCTCATCCAAGGAGCACCCATGTTGCATACTTTTGATGGACCTTGCTACATAAAAAATTGGAAATACATGAAAAATGTTATTACAATCACGTTTTTCTTGTATTTCTCATTTTTTTTGTGTAGCAAGGTCCATTGAAAGTATGGAACATGGGTACTCCTTGGATGAGCAATCAAATTCAGAATCCAACAAGTCTTGTCACTTGAAATTTGAGTAAACGCATAGGGAGGTAAGTTGAAAATATGAGTTGAAAAAATAGTTTTTTCTTTTTTTTCCTCTAAAATTTGATAATGTATTCTAATATTATTTTATTATTTCCACTATTATTTTATAATTTCCTTAGGAGGCCCATTTTAGACCTCAAAATTTCCCTTATGACTATTGACATGGATTGGCTTGATGATGTGGCAATGTCAAGTCACTATTGTTGTTGAGTATTAGATGTCTTCTTATATATGATTTCTCTTCTCCTCCGCATAACTTGGTGATGCAGGGTCTTCAATGATCTTAAGTCTTGTCAGATGGTAGTCACAAAATTATGTCCATTTTCTTGCTCTTGATAGATCCACTTGTGAGTTCAGCTGCAAGAGAGTATTTAGGCATGCTTCCCTCCTCATTTTCCATCTTCATTATCTCACCATGACTTGATAGTGTACGTGTTCTTGCAATTCACTCATCATGGGATGACATTATCTGAAAAATACCTATTGTGATATTATGCATTATTATCCATGAATTGAGCCCAGGACAAGTCAAAAACTGGGAGAAAGGGCCCAGTGACTACACATTGTTTAGTTCTAGGAGACAGGGAGAGATACTGATCACTAAGACTATGTAGAGTGTAGCTCGTGCTAGAATAAGGGATATTTCTGCACAGTCCTCACAGAGGAGAAAAATTATGCAGTGCCCATTGAGGTGTTGATTTGTGTTATATTCTTTCCGCAACTAGCCCACGTAGTTAACCGGGGGGTTAGAGGGGGAGCAGAGCCCCCCCTTCATTGCGGCAATTACTTAATGGAGGGGGGGGCCTGGGGGGTCACAGGGGGTTTGAGGGGTATAGGTAACTCCCCTCTATGGGGTCTGGGGTAGCGCCTCGGAAAATTTTGTTTTTGGACACTATATTAGGCTGGGCGGACCTACCTATGGTTTTGTGCATGATTTTCACACATGGTTTTGGATGTGATGGTTTTCAGTCCATGGTTTTAGATGTGATGGTTTTTCGGTCCATGGTATTGGATGCTTCGGCATGTATAAATATGTATTGTAAAGTTGAAAGGAAAATAATGAAAAATCAAGCTGGTAGTCCTAGTTTTGGGATCTACGGGAAATCTCTATGTATATGTGTTTTATGTGTTATGCTTTCGCATTGTTTATTTTCTGTGTTTTAGAATTCATATGCATGTAATTCATGTATAGGGTTAAAACCTACATTTGGTATCAAAGTTGTTTTGGCTTCAAGGGGACGCCTTTGTTGTTTAGGGGTTTCGCTCGGGCCTATGGTAGACCCTGTACAGTGGGAGATCTGTGAGATCAATTCTGGTGGTGAAAGAAGATGGCAAGCAGTGGAAAGATAGAGATCGAGAAATTTAATGGTAAGGGTTTTGAGTTGTGGAAACTCAAGATGGAGGATCTGTTTGTGGATAAAGATCGGTGGATCGCGGTAGATCTGGGTACTAAACTAACAGGAGTGTCCGATGAAGAATGGAAGAAGTTGGATCAGAAGGAAAAGAGCACAATATGATTGTGTGTCTCAGATTTAGTATTGCTAAATGTATCAGGGGAAGCTATGGCGAAGGCTTTGTGGGACAAGTTAGGGACTTTGTACTAATCTAAGTCTATAGTGAATAAACTATTCCTGTGGAAAAAGTTGTATAACCTGAGGATGAAAGATGGAGACTCAGTGATAGAGCATATGAACGCATTTAATGCTGTGGTAAGTAAGTTATTATCTAAGGATATTGAATTTTCAGATGAAGATAAGTGCATCAGTTTGTTGTATTCTTTACTAGATTCGTGGGATAGTCTAGTTATTGCAATAGGTAGCAATACAACTACCTTGCAGTTTGATCAAATAGTCTCATCCTTGCTGACGGAGGAGATGAGATAGAAAAATATGGAGAGCCAGAATGGTGATGCCTTGTCTGTACGAGGACGGTCCTAGAATAGAAACAAAAATAAGTCATAGAGTGGGAGATCTAAATCTAGAGGGAGATCTAAATCTCCAGGAAAACCTGTAAAGATGGTGTGTTATAAATGCGGAAAGGAAGGGCACTACAAAAGGGACTGTAAATCTAAAGCTCCTGATAAAGGAAAGGGATTCGATGATGCTCCTTTTGCAGAGGCGAAAACCTCCTCAGATGACGGTGGGGATGTGTACTTGGCTTCTTCACGTACACATGTAGATCATGAGGCATGGTTGATTCACTTAGGTGCATCCTTTCACTTCACTCCCCATAGAGAGTGCTTTTGTGAGTATGAGAAATGCGATGGTGGTGATGTCTTCTTAAGGGATGATAGGAAGGCTAGAATCGTTGGTCGTAGAAAAGTAAAGTTGAAGTTGCAAGGTGGAAGGGTTAGAACACTTCCGGGTGTTTTGCATATTCCTACATTGGCCAGAAATCTGATTTCTGTAAGAAAGATGGATGATGCAGGTGTAAAAACAATGTTCGAGAAGGATACCTACAAGATGGTTTTGGGAGCATTGGTATTGATGTGGGGAGTTCAGATTGGAACTCCGTACAAGCTGCAAGAGGTAGCACTATTGTTGATGGGTGCAACAGCTCTGTGGTCCCTGAAAGTGGAGCGGAATATCTAGTGGTCACTGGAGAGAAGACCATGTTGTGGCATCAAAGGCTTGGACATATTAGAGAGAAGGGCCTTCGAATACTTCATGGTAAAGGTATGGTAGAAGGTATGAGTAATAGCTCTCTGGATTTTGATTTCTGTGAAAATTGTGTATATGGGAAGCAGAATCAGGTAAGTTTCCCCTCTGGTGGTAAGAGGGTGAAAGAGATATTAGAACTTGTACATAGTGATGTGTTTGGAACTGTGAAGGTTCTATCACTGGGTAATTTTGTGTACTATGTATCATTTATAGATGAATTCTCAAGGAATACATGGATATATTCCTTAAGAAGAAATCTGAAGTCTTTGACAGGTTTTAAGAATTTAAGGCTTTGGTGGAAAACTAGATAGAAAAGAAGATAAAGGTGTTGAGGATAGATAACGGCAGAGAGTTTTGCATTAAGGAATTTGAAGAATTCTGTAAGAAGTGTGGTATAGCATTGCAGAAGATTACTCCTTACTTGCCTGAGAAAAATGGAGTTGCAGAAAGAATGAATAAGACGTTGATGTAAAGGGCAAGAAGCATGCTCAATGGTGCCTGGTTAGGACAGGAATTCTGGGGAGAGGTGGTGGTGACAACATGTTACCTGGTCAATAGATCACCTTCATCAGCGTTGGAGGATAAGAATCCACAAGAGGTATGGACTGGTAAGAAACCCTCTCTTTCACATTTGAGGGTATTTGGATGTGATGCATATGTACATGTTCCAAATGAGAAATGAACCAAGTTGGATAGTAAATCTGAAAAGTGCATCTTTATTGGGAATTAGGATGGTTTAAACGGTTATAAGCTTTGGAACCTAGTAACAAGGAAGGTTGTGTATAGCCGATATGTGGTGTTCAGAGAGGTAAAAGATGTTATTAAACATCAATTCCAACCATAGGAACCTGAGAAGATAGAGTTTGAGCTTAAGGAGGAAGAATCAGACTCTACGACAGAGGAGGAATTAGATGATGAAGAGCCACAAACTCCAAGTGTGAGAAGATCAGTTCGAGAAAGAAGGTATCCAAAAAGGTATAGTCCATATGATTTCTATTCAAATTTTGCTTTATCTATTATTGATAATGATCCCAGAACTGTGAAGGAAGCAGTAGATTTAGAGGATGGAAAACTCTAGAAAGAGGCCATGGTTGATGAAATGGCATCTTTGCACAAAAGTGAGGCTTGGGATCTAGTGGAGTTTCTGGCTGGAAGGAAACCCATTGGCAACAAATGGGTGTTCAAGAAGAAGACAAATGCAGAATGAAAGGTGGAGAAATACAAAGATCGATTGGTAGCCAGAGGTTATTCCCAGGTGTCGAGAATTGATTTTGGTGATATTTTTTCTCCTGTTGTTAAGGTAACTTCTATTAGATTACTTTTATCTGTTGTTGCTGCTTTTGATTTTGAGGTAGATCAGATGGATGTGAAGACAACATTTCTTCATGGGGATCTAGAAGATGAAATATACATGAAGCAACCTGAAGGCTTTGTGGTGAAGGGTAAGGATGAACTGGTATGCAAGTTAAAGAAGTTTATGTATGCGTCAAAATAGTCACCAAGGATGTGGTATCAAAAATTTGATACAGTTATAGGGGGACTTGGCTTCAACAAAAGTAAAGCATATCATTGTGTGTATTGTAAATTAATTGTTGACCGTGTTATTTATCTGGTCTTGTATGTGGATGATATGTTGCTGGTTGGAAATGACAAAGAAATTATCCCGAATTTGAAGACCCAATTGCCCTCCAAATTTGACATGAAAGATCTTAGTGCTGCAAACTATATTTTTGTCATGGAAATTAAAAGAGATCGAGCAAAGAGGAAGCTCTGGTTAAACCAGAGGAAGTATGTCGAGATAATACTGTAGAGGTTTAATATGTAGGATAGTAAACCGGTAAAAGTTCCTATTCCTGTAGGTGTGAAGTTATCTGCTGAAAACTGTCCCAAGACACAAGAAGAGGAAGAGGACATGTCCCGTGTTCCATATGCAAGTGTAGTTGGTAGCATGATGTACACAATGGTTTGTACTAGACCAGACATTGCACATGCAGTGGGAGTATTGAGCAGGTTTATGTCAAAACCAAGGAAGGAGCGCTGGACATCAGTGAAGCGAGTTTTCAGGTATTTGCGTGGCACTAGTGATTATGGTTTGTGCTATCAAGGAAGACCAGGATTGGATAGAGTGTTGGATATTCATGGATTTGTTGATGCAGATTGGGCTGGAGATCTGGATCAGATAAGATCTACAAGTGGGTATGTGTTTAACCTATTTGGAGGTTCAGTTAGTTGGATGAGTAAGAAACAATCTATAGTGGCACTATCAACTACAGAGGAAGAATACATGGCAACCACTCATGCAAGCAAGGGAGCAGTTTGGTTGCAGAGATTGTGTTCGAGTATGGGGTTAGTACAGGGATCTATAAGGATAGAATGTGATAGCCAAAGTGCAATTTTCTTGGAAAATAACCCTGCATATCATTCAAAGAGAAAGCATATTGATGTTTTGTATCACTTTGTGAGGGATATGATAGAAGGCAAAAAGGTGTTGCTGGTAAAGGTGGACACTTTGAAGAGCAATGCAGATGCATTGACAAAATATGTGAGCTCTGAGAAGTTCTCTTGGTGTAGAGAAACAATGGGCATTGTAGGGTTAGATAAATGACTATGCTCTCTTATGGGCCCCCCCATGGAAATAAAACAACAAGTGGGAGAATGTTGGGTTGTGTCATATTCTTTCCACGACTAGCCCACATAGTTAATTGGGGGGTTAGAGGGGGGGCAGAGCCCCCCCTTCGTTGCGCCGATTGCGTAGTGGGGGGGTCACAGAGGGTTTGAGGGGTGCAGGTAACACCCCTCTATGGGGTTTGGTGTAGAACCCCTGAAAATTTTCTTTTTTGGACCCTATTTTAGGTTGGGCGGACCTACTTATGGTTTTGTGCATGATTTTTGCACATGGTTTTGGACGCGATGGTTTTCGGTCAATGGTTTTGGACGCGGTGGTTTTTCGGTCCATGGTATTGGATGCTTCGACATGTATAAATATGTATTGTAAAATTGAAATGAAAATAATGAAAAATCAAGTTGGTAGTCCTGATTTTGGGATGCAAGGGAAAATCTCTGTGTATATGTGTTATGTTCTCGCATTTTTTATTTTCTGTGTTTTAGAATTCATATGCAGGTAATTTCTGTACAGGGTTAAAACCTACATGAGGGAAAAAATTGCATAGTTCAAGCAAGAAGTGGAGGTTGTGTGATGGAGCCCTGGGAGGACAAACTACATATTTTCAAGAGGCAAGGGGGGTTGGCCAGCTAGGAGGCTTAGGGAGAATAACTATGTAGTTTGTAGAGGAAGTGAGCTTTAGATGAGGGAAGGACACTGAAGGAAGCATCTTCATATTTTTGGACACCAAGGGAGGTTGGAATTGATGCGCACTATGTAGTTCCAACAGGCAAGGAAAAGGCTTGAGTGTTGAAGATGTGAAGTGCGCAGTTCAAGGAAAATTGGGAGAAAAAATTGCACAATTATCGATGTCAAGGGAGGTTGTTGGACTAAGGACTTGTGTATAAGAGAAGCCTTGAAAGGTGGGGACTGTGCACTACGTAGTTCCAGGTAGCAGGGTCACACCCATGAGGGCTAAAACTCAATCAGGGCCCGATGAAGATAAGTTGCCTAGCTAGGAAGATTTTCCAAAAATGGCTAAGTGCGGGAAAAGAGATGGACTCATGATGAAATTGAACTTTGACCACACACTTAGCATACTTTTACAACATGACAACATAGATCATCGGAACACACAAGAAAAGAATTCCCCTCTTTGTGCTTGCCTCATGACAAGATGCGGCAAGTGCGACACTTAAGATAGACTTTAGGATGATCGTGATGACACTTGCGCAATAGTGCTCAAGACTTTGTGTATGAATGAAATGGATGTTTACATTGTTGGGACAACTCATATACACAAATACGGACCTTCGAAACCACCATAAAAGGATCGCAAACATTATACAATAGTTAAACATGCCCATAGAAGACAGTTAATTCAACGTGCAAAAGGGGCCAAAGAACTTCAAGGATGCTTATGAAATGAGCTTAAATGTTTGTAGCAATAAAGAAAATACCAAGGAAGGCTCTTAAGTTTGAGTGCAAGCCAAAATTTTGGAGGGTGTTGCAACAACTACAACATTTGGCGACACATTGGTTGAACTCTAACTTCTTTGTCTTGGTTAGTTTATTCTGTGTAGGGCCTTGGTTCCTAGGGGAGTATTGATTCATCGTGCAGATAAGTTTGATCTTCAAACTTACCCATAGATAGACATGGTCCCCTCTATACCTTCTCCTTTTAATATAACATAAGATTCAACATAATCACAATGTTTCAAGTTTGGAAGGGTAGTTTGGCTTGCGAGCTTAAGATTTTCAGAGTATAATTTTTCATCTTTGGTGTTTCTCTGCTGCCAGCAGGTTTGGACAATACCTAGGTAGAGTCATGCAGGAACAAAAACATTGCTCCGATACCACAGAGCCTAGAAAGTACCTCGGTGGAGTTTCTTGCTTCGCCTCTCTATGCAAGAAGCCTTTCTCTTCTTTCACTTTTATTTATTTATTTAAAGAGAGATGTGCATCGTCACTTATTTATTTTGGGGCAGAAGAGGGATCCATACTTATTTAAAGAAGAAGACGTTGTTCCTTTAGAGAAGCATTTAAATACCTCTAGTTTTTTTTTTCTTGTTTAAATTTTCCCCTTCTCCATTTCTACTAATTGGATAAGCTTGAGAACAATAGTAGAAGAGACCGAGTATATGCATGAGGTTTCTGCACTACCCATGCATTCATGGTTGGACCAAAACTCTCCTAATGGACTAATCGTATTTTCGATCACAACTTCATCGGTGAGAAGATGTAACCAATGCAAGGAAGATGGGCAGAGGGCTAGCCAAATCCTGAAGTGTCACAAGCCTCTTTAAAGTCTAGCCACACACACTTAGAAGCCTAAACAAAATCATGGAAAACACTTATTCACATCAAAAAACCAACACAAAATTCATGCAAAGAAACAAACAACAAAATACTATGTACATAGTGCAGGGCACAACCCCAAATTTTCATTGAAAATATTGTTTTAAGTCTTGGCCATTGACAGGGAGAGAGTCAATCTTCTCGTCAAGTGATTGAACACGATATGTGTGTTGACCAAGCTTCTCTATATCGTGTATGGCCCAATCCACAGGTACTGAAACTTAGTGTGTTTTCCTTTGTCCTTGTGGGTTTTATACCACTTCAAGACTAAGTCACCCACATTGAAGTTGTTTTTCCTTGCAGACTTCCTTCCAAACCACCTCTTGATACAACTTTGGTGAAGTATAAAATATTCTTTGGATTTCAACCTTTCATCCTATAACTTATGCAAAGTGTCCATGATTAAGGGAATTTTGAGGTCTAAAATTGGCCTCCTAAGGAAATTATAAAATAATAGTGGAAATAATAAAATAAGATTAGATTACATCATCAAATTTTAGAGGGAAAAAAGAAATACTATTTTTCAACTCATATTTTCAACTTTTCTCCCTATGGGTTTACTTAGATTTCGAGTAGAAATACTCATTGGATGCATAATTTGATTCCTCATCCAAGGAGTATCCATGTTTCATGCTTTCAATGAAACCTGCTATATGAAAAATGAGAAATACATGAAAAATGTGATTGCAATTACATTTTTTCATGTATTTCTCATTTTTCGTGTAGCATGGTCCATAGAAAGTATGTAACATGGGTACTCCTTGGATGAGGAATCAAATTTTTCATCCAACGAGTACTCCTGCTCGAAATTTGAGTCAAATCTTAGGGAGATAAGTTGAAAATACGAGTTGAAAAAGTAGCTTTATTATTTTATTATTTTTTAAACTTTTTATTTTTTTACTCCAAAAGTGGGGAATCATCCCCCATGGTTGACATCATCATCTTGAATCCTATTGGTTCTTATAAATTTTATTTTGGTTGTACATTTTTGTTAGGAGGCCCATTTTAGACCTCAAATTTCCCTTAATGCCTACGTTGAACTAACAGACATGGCTTCCCTTGGGATTCTTGTGACAGTTGGAGAGCGGGCAAGTAGATGTTCGGCAGGAGGATGAGTTCTTTTCCATACACCTGGAAGTAAGGGGAGGTGTTTAGGGAAGGTTTTGGCATGACATGTCCAACCCATAAGGAATTCATCAAAGAAGAGTGCCAGTTTCGTTGTTCAGAGAATATGGTCTTTTTTATGACATGGATAAGGTTATTGTTCATGGATTCAGCAAGACCATTCCCCTGTAGATAGTAATTAGCTGAAATATTCAAGATAATACCATTTTCCAATGAAAAATCATAAAGCCTTAATGATTAAAATTATGTTGCATTATAAAAAACAAGTGACATGGGAACGGCGAACCTCGAAATTATGTTCTATTGCAAAAAACTTATGAATTCCTAATCATTCATTTGTTTTAGCAGAACTGCCTCTATCCACTGCGTGAAATAGCTATAGCAGTTAAACTATAGTGGTGTTTCTTTGACAGGTGTGGGAAAATTTCTCCAATGATGTCCAATCCCCACTATTGGAAATGTTCTTCCACTGCAATGGGCTGCAATGGGGCTGCTAACGTTTTATTTCTGTCAGCATACCTTTAATAGACCAGACACTTGTGGGCATAGGCATCAATATATCTGAATAATGTAGGCTAGTAATAGTTAGTATGCATGGCCTTATGTGTTGTACTAGTGTTTCCTACAAAGTGTCCCTCGTCTAGTCCATCGTTGATCTGAAATTGATTTCTAGTTAATGCTATGCTAGTATCATTTCTAGATATAAATTTTTCTTTGCTTTGGTTTGCTTATCCATAGAGAGTTTATCCATGAGCATGTGATTGTCAATTCATCTAACTTGGTGAAATTTAGTGTTTTGCATTAAATAAAAATCATGAATTTGAATGGCTAAATAGCAGTATATAAAAACACAGCAAGCACAAATAATACAGCTCAATACACAATTTTTTGTTGAAGGAGTTCACCCCTCTTGGGCTACATCTCCTTAGTCCAGCTTTATGTGTGGGCCTTTGTATTAGCTTCAATAGTGCTAAAATTTCTGTTACATGCATCCAATGCTCTTGGTACCTATTCCAATGAGTTTAAAACATTCAAATCTATCAGAAATGACTATTTTTTTATTCAATTTGGTTACTAGCTGCTCTGGGAATGGCCTCCAACACTTGGTGGCCTTAGGCTTCAAAAATATTAAAGTGAACAAAAACACCTGTAGATGACCTATTCTATCTCTTAAACCTACTCCAATGAATTCCCAGCATACTAATTAGCCAAAAATGACTGTTCAATTTCGAAATTTGGTTGAGACTTGAGTAAGTTATGGCTCAAACAATTTTTCCTAGAAAACCTCCTCTAAATCTAGAGAACTGCGAGTTAAGTCCGCCAAGTTTAGTGGCGGTTCTGGATTTAGTGGCTCCGCCATAAATTCTGCCAACTTAATTACGGATTAATTAAATGCTAAACTGATTAGTGGCACACTAATCCTGCTTAATAGTTGGCCCCTAGCTTCTGGTTTGGGCGCTTGGTCACAGGGGGTGGGGGCTAGTCCCCTCGGCGCTTATTTTTTTACCAAACTTTCAGAAGCTCTAACTTTTGCATATGATGTCATTTTTTTGAACCATTTGCAACATTGGAAAGCTGTAGACAAACTCTATCTATTAATATAGGTTTGAATCAATTCTAATAACTTTTATTTTTTAGCTAAAATATTGATCCCTGATCATTCCTCCCCACTAGAAGCCTTTTGGACCCAAAAAGATACTATCAATTTTTTAGCAAGTGAGGGTATAGCTCCCTCACCTTTTTGGTCTGCAACTATTTTGCTTGAGAAGGCTTTTTTCCTTTGAGTCCCACTCTAAGGTATTCGACATCCCCTCTCTTTGGAGTTTTAGTTCTTTTGTCAAGTATGAGATCTTGTTGAAGCTCATTTAGATATTCTGGCATCTATTGATGGTAGTAGAACATGCTCTCCTTGATCATCAACCAAAGGAGGCTCAAACAATCTCAAATTTTGAACATTAACAACATAGTATATTTGCATGTAAGGAGGCAAATCAAGCTTGAATGCATTATTACCAATCTTTTCCAGAATTTTAAAAGGACCATAACGGATTGATTTCAAATTTTTACCTTCCCCTTGAAGTCTCTCTTTGCTAATATATAACCAAAATTCATCACCAACTTGAAATTTGTGATCAATCCGGTGTT
Organism: Pinus taeda; assembly: GCA_000404065.3. Taxonomy (NCBI): domain Eukaryota; kingdom Viridiplantae; phylum Streptophyta; class Pinopsida; order Pinales; family Pinaceae; genus Pinus; species Pinus taeda. Next base: position 162,115 of record APFE030572120.1, read on the forward strand.
TGTCATGCCTTGCCTTGTAGTTGCTTTGACTTTTCTCAAGCTGTTCTTGCACTGTATGATGTATCAACTGAATTTTCTCTATGAACTTCCTTTCCTTATCGATTTCACTGTGACCTTCGATAGCAACATCTTTCTCAAAGATGAAGTCCATTGGTGATCTTGGAAAATATCCATAACATACCTCAAATGGTGATGTGTTTGTGGAAGAATACTTTGCCCTATTGTGTGCATGATGTATGCAATGCAATTGTTCATCCCACAACTTGGGATGTTTGTTGCAATATCCTCTAAGAAGATGAATAACTACTCTATTAACCACCTTAGTTTTTCCATCTATTTGTGGATGAAAGGTTGTAGTCTTATTCAACTTTGTGTCCATCATGTCCCATAAATTTGACCAAAAATTCGCGAAAAATCGAGAATCTCGATCATTTACAATGGAAGTAGGAAGACCAAAATGAACCCAAATGTTTTGGAAGAAAAGATGAGTTGTTTGTTCAGCTGTAATTTTCTTTTACATGATGTTAGTATGCACATATCGTTGAACCTGTCTACAACTACATACAAGTAATCATGACCTTTCCTTGACAATGGAAGACCTCCTACAAAATCCATTGAGATACTCTCCCATGGACGTGAAGGTACTGAGAGTGGAGTGTATAAACTAAATTTCCTATTACTAGGGTTACTTGTAGCACATAGAGAACATCCTCTTATGAAACGAGAAACATTATCCAACATGTGTGGCCATTAACAATACCTTTGAAGATTCACTATTGTCTTGCCTACACCAAAGTGTCTAGCAATCAATGAAGTGTGCGCCTCTCTTATGATATTGTTTCTTTCTCCCTGTGGAATACACAACTTGCCCAAGAAATACAACAAATTGTTATATACATGATAATCCAACTATTCTATTTGGTTTCCTTGACTCAAGCTTGCATATACTTCCTAAAAGTCACTATCATTTGCATATTGTTCTATGTAACTTTCATGCAAAATAGAATTATTCTTATGTATAACAGATGAATTTACAATAGGCCTTGAAATCATATAAACTACATTATTGTAGATTCCCTTTTTATACCTAATAACCAAAAGAGATTGTTGTAGAAAACCCATCCATCTGAAATGGTGTGATTTCTGCAACTTTGACTGTGACTGTAAATACTGCAATCGTTGATGGTCGGTATGGATGATGGTCTCCTTCCCCATCAAATAGTGCTTCCATTTCTTAACACTTTGTACCAATGCATAAAGTTCTTTGTCATATGTGGGATAGATAGTTACAACTCCATTAAAAATTTCAGAATGAAATGAAATGGGCTTACCATGTTGCGATAGCACTGCTCCCATGGCATAATCACTTGCATCTGTCTGAATTTCAAATGGTTGTTTAAGATCCGGAAGTGCTAATACCAGTGCCAAACTTACCTTTTTCTTCAAATCATCAAATGCTTTCTGTTGTACATCTCCCCAATGTAAGACTTTCTTAACACTTTTCAATGCATGTAATGGAGCTGCAATAGAATAAAAATTAGCAATAAACTTTCCCCAATATTGTGCTACCCCCAAAAAGCTTCTTACCTCTGTAACTTTATTGGGCTTCGGCCAATTAAAAATGACCTTAACCTTAGAGTGGTCTATCCTCAGTTCACCTCCTCCAACGATGTGTCCCAAATACATCAAAGAAGTCTTACCAAATTCACACTTCGACATCTTTAAAAACAATTGTTCTTTTCTCAAGACACCAAGTACTTTGTTTACATGCATGACATGTTCATCTCTTGGCTTGCTGAATATGAGGATATCATCTAAGTAGACAATGAAAAAATCATCTATAAATGGCTTCAATACATCATTCATTACTCTCATGAAAGTAGCTGGAGCATTTGTAAGACCGATAGGCATAACAAGCCACTCAAACAATCCTTGTTTAGTTTTAAATGTAGTTTTCCAAATGTCTTCTTCAGCTATCCTAACTTGATGATAACCACTTCATAAATCTAACTTAGTGAAATACTTTGCATACCTCAACTGATCAAGAAAATAATCAATTATTGGGAGTGGATAATGATTCTTTACCATGATTTTATTCAGTGCACAGAAATCTACACACATGCACCAAGTACCATCCTTCTTTGGCATCAAGACAATGGGTGAACCACATGGTGAAGTAGATGGGCATATGATACCTTTGCTCAATGATTCTTGGATTTTATTTTTGATTTCCAAACTCTCCATAATAGACATGTGATACATGCCAATGTTCAGAATTGGAACATCCTGTTGCAATTGAATCTCATGCTGAATTCCCCTCTTGGGAGGTAACCCCTTTGGTTCCTGAAACATCTCGCCATGCTTGCTTACCACATCAAACAAATCAGATTTCAATTTATCATCACAACCTTCAAAAGATTCATAATCAATATCATTCTTTTTCTTGATCATGAGAAGCACAAAAATTTTACTTGCATTTACTAGTCTCTTCATTTGCCCATGCATTAACCAAAGAAATGTTCATCTTTTTGCAATGGGCTCTCACTCTGTACTCCACCCCATTCTTTAGAAATATGTATTTGTTGTCATGGCGATAAAATACTGCTTTTTTATCATGCAAATGAGGACTACCCAAAATGATTCCTGAGATGTCAAGTGGAACTACATCTAACTCAACTTCATCAATGAACTTTTCAGTAATGGCGAACTTGAATAAACACTTCCTTGTAACCTATAAGTTTGCATTGTTTACTATCCAACCCAATGGATATGTCTTGTGATGAGGTATAGTTTCAAGGTTTAGTTTTTTAACCAAGTCTTCTAAAATCAAGTTTGATTGTGACCCACTATCAAATAACACATCAATCTTTGTATGATTTGAAATCACTCAAACATGAAACAACTCTATTCTTGACTCTTCATTTGGAGTGTTGTTTTGACTATGTGATGAACTAGTTCTTGCAACAATTTATTTTCCTTTTGTAACGATGGCTGAAATCTTGGTCTCATCACCAGAATCTGGACTAAGGTCATGTTGTGTGGTAGTTATCATCCTCTATTTTCCCTTATTGTTTTGTTTCTTAGGCCTTAATTCAGGATGTAATTTCCAACAGTGCGCTTCATCGTGCCCCTCTTTGGAACAATGTTTGCATGTGATTTTATCCCCTTCCCTCTTCACACTTTCATTCTTATTTCCCTTCCATTTTCCACCCTTTGCCTTATCCTTACCCTTGAATGGCTTCCTCTTACTACCCTCTTCCTGAATGTTATTTCCTCTAGATTCAAGGTGCGTAGCTTGCACACATACTTGATCTAAATTGTTTGGGTTAAACATAAGGATAGTATGTTTCAAATAGGAATGTAAACCCCCAATATATTTTAGCAATGTATCTTGGGAATTCAAATTCACTCCTAATAAAAAAGCCCTTTTTCTAAACTCCTCTATATAATATTGGACTATTTGATCTTTAAGCTGCCTAAAATTCTGCCAACTCATAATGGATATTTGCATATAGGCTAAAGGATAAAATTGTCTTTTAATTGCAGAAACAAATTCAACCCAAGAAATGGATATCTTGCCATGGATTCTCATTTCCTCTTGAGTCTTTACTTCCCACCAAACTAGTGTAGCTCCTTCTAGCCTCAGTGAAGCCAACTGGATATTTATGTAGTCTTCTTGAAGGTTTTGAATTCTGTAGTATACCTCCAACTGTCAAATCCAATTGTCCAACTTTTCTACATTCACCTCTCCACTGTACATGGGAAGTTCGAATTTTATGTCCAATTTCAGTAATGGAGTTTTTCCTTTTGGGGTTTTGGAATGAGTATTGGCAGTGGTGGTTGTGGAAGATGATGTTGTGTGAGATGATAGAGATGATGAGGATGGTGGAGATGGAGGTGGATTTCCACCACTCCCTTTGGAGTCCTTTTTTTCATCTTTTCTTTTCTCTGAACTTCCTTCTCCATGTGGAGGTTTAGAACTCTCTCCAACCATTCTAGTGTTCCTCTCTTCATAGAGGACTTTAATCATCTCAGTCAAAGTATAGAAATCTTTCTTGAATTCTTCCTCTTCTGAAGAGGGACCTTCATGCTGTCTTTATCTAGACATAATGGCTATGGATTCAGGCTCAAACATTTGTACTGATTGTACCTCTTCAATCACTTCAGCCTCTTGTGCAATTTCTTCCTCCTCAATCTCAATTGATGGAGATGGAACTTGAGGTGATTCAAGTTCTACCTTGAGTGGTCCTTTGGGTGAAGATGATGCTTTCTCAGCCTTCTTCCTTCTTTTCCTAATCTCAGGACTAGCTATCAGAAGCTTCCCTTCTCCTCTCTGCAACTTCAACCTTGTAATCATAACAACAATTGCAACTAGTAAACGCTTCAAGAAAATCAAGCAAGAAACCTTGTGCTCTGATACCAACTTGATCTAAAATTGATTGCTAGTTAATGCTATGCTAGTATCATTTCTAGATATAAAATTTTCTTTTCTTTCGTTTTCTTATCCATAGAGAGTTTATCCATGAGCATGTGATTGTCAATTCATCTAACTTGGTGAAATTTAGTGTTTTGCATGAACTAAAAAGCATGAATTTAAATCGATGAAAAAAAGAATATAAAAACATAGCAACTACAAATAACAAAGCTCAATACACAATTTTTTGTTGAAGGAGTTCACCCTTCTTGGGCTACATCTCCTTGGTCCAGCTTCATAGTGTGGGCCTTTGTATTAGCTTCAATAGTGTTCAAATGGTAGTTACATGCATCCAATACTCTTGGTACCTATTCCAATGAGTTTAAAACATCTAAATCTATCATAAATTACTATTTTTTTACTCAATTTGGTTACCAGCTACTCTGGGAATGCCCTCCAATACCTGGTGGCCCCAGGGTTCAAAAATATTCAAGTGAACAAAAACACATATAGATGACCTCTTCTGCCTCTAAAAGCTACTCCATTGAATTCTTATCATGCCAATTAGCCAAAAATGACTATTCATTTTTGAAATTTGGTTGATAATTGAGTAAGTTATGGCTCAAATTTTTTTTCCTAGAAAACCTCCTCTAAATCTGGAGAACTGTCAGTTAAGTTTGCCAAGTTTGGTGGCGGTTCCAGATTTAGTGGTTCTGCCATAAATTATTCCAACTTAATTATGAATTAATTAAATGCTAAACAGATTAGTGGCACATTAATCCCGCTTAATAGTTGGCCCCTAGCTCCTAGTTCAGGCGCTTGGTCGCATCGGGTGGGGGCTAGCCCCTTGGGGCTTTTTTTATACCAAACTTTCAAAAGCGCTAACATTTTCATATGATGTCGATTTTTTGAACCATTTTCTGTGTTGGAAAGATGGAGACGAACTCTATCCTCAATTTAGGTTTGAATAAATTCTGAGTGTTTTCATTTTTTTATCTAAAATACTGATCCCTGATCAATCGTGAAGATCAAGTGATACCTTTTTTGAATTGTGTGCCTCCAAACACCTAAGTAGTACTTTGTTGTGGTGCTTTATGAACATCACCTTATGCACTAACTAATAAGAGAAAGCTTTAAAATGGAGTGCCATCTTTTGATGTGTGGAAAAGTGTGAGGGCACTGTGTAATGCTCGAGGTAATGCTGCACATATTTGTACCAAGAGTTTATGTATGTAGTGAGGGAGGCTCACTCAATGTTATACATCTTAATCTCTTGCTCTCATCTTGCAAGCCCTTCTTCTTCCTCTTTTGCATTTACTACTAATGCTGCTAATTCGAAAATACCATGACCCTTGAATGTGTAAACTAGTTTGATATCTAAATCATATTCTTGTAACCTAATCATCTATTTCGCCCTCCTTTCACCCAACTCTTGTTGAACAAGCAATGACCTGATTGCTGGGTGTGGGACAAAGATAACACAATGGTTTTTTAATAGATAGGGTTTGAAGTGTGTTACCACCTTGTACATTGCATAATCATGTTTTTCACAGTGGGTTAATTGATCTCTGGTCCTTGGAGACTTGTGCTCATGAAGGAGAGGTCATTCATTGTTCAATTCATCCTTCTAAGTGAGTACAACAACAAGAGAGGTATTGGAAGCAAAAGTGTAGAGCAAGAAGTCTTTAGCAAAGTTTAGGTTGTACAATGTAGGTGCTTTTGATATATCCTATTTGATATGGGTGAATGCATCTTTTTCCCTTTTATCTCATTTTTAAAGTGTCCTTATTCACCATCTCATGTATCGGTTTAACAATCTAGGCATAGTTGGAGATGAAATTGCGAAGGAAGTTGACCATGCCCAAGAAAGACTGCATGGATTTCTTATTCACTGGGAAGGGGATTTATGTGATAGTCCTGACCCTATGTGGGTTTACCATGATCCCACTTTTTTCAATGATGTGTCTCAAGAGGTTACCCTCGAACACTACGAAGATACTCTTCTTGGGATTCAAGGATATCCCGTACTTGTGACATCGCTTGAAAATATTCTTTAAATGGCATAGGTGGTCTGACCTTTCTTTGGAGAATAATCTTACATCATCGATATAGAATACTACGCTTTGGCCAATGAGCCTGTTGGAAAAGTTCATTGTGCATTGGAATGTTGCACAAACATTGATTAGACCAAACGGAATTCATCAAAATGCTAACGTGCCCCACTTCATTATGAATGTATTTTTAAGTTTGTGAGGCTCTACAACTAGAACCTAGTTATATCTTGAATATTTGTTAAGCAAAGAAAACATTTTGGACCCTGATACTATTTGCAGTATGTTCTCCATGGACGGAATTGGGTAGTTATCCTTGTCTAAGGTGTAGTTGAGATTCCAAAAATCTACACATAAGTGGATCTCCCTAGACTTCTTCCTCACAAGAACCAAATTTGACACCCACATCGAGTGTTGCACTTTGTATATGATTTGAGAATCCAACAGTTTCCTCAATTCCTTTTGTATGAGAGGCTCAAGCGTTGGATGAAATTTCCTCAATTTCTATTGAAATGGCTTCGCCCCTTCCTTGATTGGTATTACATGTTGGATGATTCGTAAGTCATATGTCTTGAGTTCATCGTACATCCATGCGAATACATCACGGTATTGCTTGAATAAGGAGATAAAGGCTTGATGCTCTTATGGTGTGCAACAAGTACCGATATTGACATATTGCGAATCCTTCTCAGTTCCCAAGTTGATTTTCTCAAGTGACAGAGTGGAACTGTGGGTCTTGGCATTGATGGGTCCTTGGAAGTAGTTTTGCAGATCATACAACTTCTCCAATGATACCACACCCTTGGGGATGAGGTTCCCTTTACTTGCATTGGTTGAATCCTATAGTGCCCTTTCGTGCTCGTCCTCATTAATCGTTGTGTCTTTGAACATGTTAGTGTTTTCCATAAAATAAAATATCTATTAGTCGTCATAAAAACGTGTAAATTAGTGATATTATTTGGCACTGAAAATTTAGATAGAGTTTCAATAGAAAAATTGTCCCTTAATGGTGACATCCTAACAACATCATTTTTCAAGGCATCTGCAGCTACATTACGCATTCTTGGAATGAAAATAATATTAAAATCTTGGAAATGTGAGATAAGACACCATACCTCTTGTTGATAACTTTTAAGATGTGGTGACACACAATGTATGGTGTTACGTACCTGTTGCATCACGAGTTATGAGTCACCTACCACTTTTACAATGGAAACATTGAGGTCAATTACCTTCTGTAAGCCCAAGATGAGTACTTCGTACTCTGCAATGTAATTTGTGCACTCAGATTTCAAGCGGCTAGAGATCAATTTTGTTCTCTACAACAGATCTATTAAAACGCAACTATCTCCAGATCCCTCCTACATTTTGGAACTATCGAAATACATAGTCCAAACATCGTATGTACAAGGACTATGAACTACACTAATACTATTGCTACTACTACTAATTGTACATAGTTCATTATCGCCAGTTGGATAAGGAAGGACATCCAACTATGTGTCTCATGGGATTGGAGATGGCTCTGCAATATAACACCCTAGTTGAGTTTCCAGAAAGTAATTGCCAAATAACGATTCTGTGAATGCCATTGGCTCCAGGGAAAATTTTAAGAACCCCCCCTAAATTTATAAATATAATAAATGGGCGAATCTTCATGGTATATAGGAAAAATGGAAGGCGATTTTATCAATAATATAATATGTATATATAATTGTTTGGCGAATCTCTTACCAGGCATGGCGAATATTTTACTCAATTATAAAATCTTGTAATATCTTGGCAAGTCTTTCACTAAATAATAAAACTTTGTAAAGTCCTAGTGAATCTTAACATTGTGAACTCTTAGAGAATTTTTTGAAAAAGTATAAAACCATATATGACAAGAGCCACATGGTGGCAATATCACTGTTTTTTTTCACATTTCCACGACATGGAACTTGTTTATAAAATTATAAAAAAGCCAACCAAGTCCATTATAATATGCAGGTAAGCTTATAATAGAGTCTGATACCTCTACTATGCTTGTCTTCGTCCAAGTGTCATATCTGCTATACTTAACACTGTGAATCACAACTCTCTCAAAACTCAACTCTATAATGTAATTAAAACCTTTGGAAATTGAATCTGACAACTCTATAAAAAGGATTAGTGAAATAGAAGCTTTTGTGAATGAGCCCACTAACTATCAATGCTAAACAATCAATCTAGACTATGAAGTCTTCCATATTGATCACAATCGTGCTCACGATCAAGGGAGTGCGACCACCTGGCTTGACATAATGGCCATGATAGTGTCACTTTGAATCTCCTTTCCTGTGTGGATGTTTTGACAAATCAATGTGAAATCAAAGTCACTTTGAATTTTCTTTCCTGCGAGGGATCACATCCACAGTTGATTAGTAAAACATAATCTACTATATATTATGTTCAAGAAACTGACTACAATCTACAGTGGAAACGAGACTTGAATTCTTATTCTGAATTTGAATATCTTAGGACAACATAAGAGATAAAAATGCATATGATCTTAGTAGCTATAAAACAATCACTCCATCATTACAAGACCACCTAGATTTTGGCACTTGATCTAAATAATGGCACTAGTTGTAGTGCTTATTTGCATTAACACCATGGAAAAGCAACAATAATGTTTCAAAGCACACTTACTGGAAAAGTTGTAATGTTCCAAGAATATTTAATGATAGCATCTAAACCTCATACTATGGTGGGGAAACTAGGGAACCCAAATCTTGGAAGATATCTCATACCAAATCTGAGAAAAAAATAAAAAAGGGAGAAAATCAAAATCTATAAATCAAGCAATGAATTGTTTACAAATCGAATACAATTCCTTTAACTAACAGTTAAATTGTGGTGATATATTTAAATATTTAGTAAGAGGGGAACTTCAAACCATGGAATATTACCTTTGTCATTACAATCATCCCTCAGTGACTGAGATTACAAATCAATACTTATGGAAACATTGTAAGAAATTCTGTGAAATAGTAAAGCATAACCTCTATTTTCAAGCAACAAAATCAAGACATTGTTACATCTAGAGCCATAATTGATACATAATCAATGAATCAAGTCCTTGTATGGCACAGGCTTGTTTCACAACCTCTATTTTCTCAATAACAAAATCAAGACACTGTATGTGGTTATTTCCAAAAGGAAACTGCATTTTAATTTGGAAGAGGATCTTATCAAAAGACATGGATTTATTCAAAGCTACAAAGCCTAATGGGTTACTGAAAAATAAGTTGGAATATGGGATCATGATACTTAAATTGAAAAAATATGCTTTCCTTTTAGAAACATTACAGTTATACAATGTTTTTTGAAAGCATTAGAATTTGAAATTTGGCCTTTCTATCAAGACAAATTTTCATTAATAGAATGTACTTTCCTACTCGAAACGTTGTAGATATCCAAGAAAAACTTGAAAAGCATAAGAGAACTTAGCGTAATGTACTTTCTTTCCTTCCTTAACATTATTAAAGAGTTGAGGTTCCCCAAGTCATCAGGTAACATTCAAAGGAAATGACAGTTAGTAATAGTCCAATTCACAACTGAAGATGTGTCACAAATACGAGGGGGCATCTCCTCCAAATCACAAAAGTGCTCCAGGTTAAAATCTAGCATTATTGGAAGCTTAATGCTCGACTGGGTGTTATTGAACCCAGACATTTTTCCAATCAACACTAAAAGCTTAAAGATAGCTTCTCTAAGTCCTACATGACTTTACTATGCTCTTGAAGTGGGGGCACATGCAGGCTCTCCAAGTGAATAGTCTTAAACTAAGTGAAGATAAGGCCGATAGATCATTCAGTGTGGATCTCTTTAACCCATAATTGAATACTATGTCTCTCTTGAACCCATAATTGAATACTATTAGGACTTTCAAATTTTTCATGGAACTCAAAAATGTTGGAAGAAAGTATTTGCTTCCAGAAAAGAGTAAAACTAAAGCCTCTGCTTGAGGACAATTAATGTCACACCACTAACACTTCTCCATGGAATCTGTATAGGTAAACCACAAATGTAGAATTCCATTAGAATATTGTGTTTATTGAATACACAAATGAAATCATTGCATTTCTTTAAAATATTTTTTGAAATCAAAATTACCGAAATTACATATTGATAACCTAGTGGGTGTAGGATAAAATTCACCCGTGTCATTCACAGAAAGCATGAGAAAAAACCGAATACTATATATAAAACCAAGAAAAATTCAAATTCATCACTTCTAGGGACCTCTTAACCACCCTGCCAATACATAAGTATGTTCCTGTTTGCAGTTAGAAAAATTACCCAAATTACAATCTGTTTACTCCAACATATGTTGGAAAGTTATAGAAGGATGACTAGTGCAATCAATCCATTCCTTTTAGCCCTAGATTTGTTTCAGTTTAAAACAGAAGTATACAAATATACTTGTCCAATGTCTATGCTTTAACCATTCACCTTAAGATGTTTTTACAATATAATTTCCTAAGTCTATTTAATATCTTCATTATCATAAAAACCAACCTATATCCCTCTGAGACTTAACTCAGATTAAGATATCTAAGATGTAGAATCGTCTTAAGAGTCTATGTTGAATCCATTCTATCCCTCTGGAGCTACTGGTAGACCCAGAATTAAGATGGATCTAAGATAGAATTTCCCCTTTAAATAGTCTATGCTCACATGAATACCATGGGTATTACCATGGGTCAATACCATGGAGCATAAAAATTACTATTAGTAATTTATAAAAATTAATAAAATTAATAGTTGATTTTTATTTTATTTTTATTTTAACCAAGCTAAAATGTTTAACATACATTAAATTACAACATCCATTTTTACTCTTGATCGGATCAAATATTTTTTCACTCTATGCTAGTTTGCATATCACGATATTTGATACCTCTCGGGGTTAGTAGATCCAGAGTAAAGATGGATCTATTCTGGTTTAATTCCCCATTTAAATAGGCTACATTCCAAGTGAATACCATGGGTCAATACCATGTGCCATTTTGGTGAATACCATGGGTCAATACCATGTGCCATTTTTATTTTTATTAATACTAATATTTGGGTTAATAATGTTTTTTTGCATGGTATTAATAACAATCTAGTCCATGGTATTTGTCCCATAATATTTTGCTCATAGGTTTCACCTTAAATATAACACATTTTTTTATTGTTCCTAAATATAAGGTGACTTATGGAGTAAATATAAAAAAATGTTTTATTTGTTTACCATACCTCTCGTTTATTTATATTTTTATTAATTTACCATACCTTTTTTACAAATATGGTATTTGGCCCATAGGATTCACTTAAATAAAACCTCTTTCTTTAGCCTTCATAAATAGAATGAGGGTTATGGACTAAGTATAAAAAGAGGTTTTTATTTATTTACCATACGTCTAGTTTATTTATATTTTTATATATTTACCATACCTTTTGAGTAAGTATAAAAAGACGTTTTATTTATTTACCATACCTTCACTTTACTTATATTTTATTTTTATTTGTTTACACCCTTGCATGTATATAAGGTGACTTATGGAGTAAATATAAAAAATGCTTATTTATTTACCATACCTCTCATTTATTTATATTTTTATTAATTTACCATACCTCTTTTATAAATATGGTATTTGGGCCTTTGGCCCATAGGATTCACTTAAATAAAAACTATTCTTGAAAATGGGCCAATGGAAGGTTGTAACTCCTAATTTCAAGGGCTAAATTTACCTTTTTTACCCTCTCCCTTAAAATAAGGTGGGCTATTTGAGGTGATTTGTAAAAATGTACTATGATACAAAATATTCGCCCACTAAAAATTTAAAACCCCTTAATTTCGCCAAAGGGTGAACATTCGCCCCTAAAATCACCCCTAGAACTTAGAAGTATCCAAAAACTCGAATATACATGCAGGAAGTATAAGTAATAATAAAAAAAATAAACTCAAATAGGAATAGAATCACAAAGAGGTAACATAAATCTAAAAGTACTTATCTTTTAATGAGAAGAGATCAACTCCCTCTTAAACTAGCCTTCAAGATCATTACCATCCATTATTCATATGACAATGTTGCCTTATATATTTCAACTAATTTCTTCAACAATCAGGCCTAATAGAGTATATCCCATCTAGGTCTACATCAAATCTATCACAAGTGCTTGAACATATTCATGTTGATCATGTTAGGGTTTTTAGAGTGCATATCTCAAACCTTTGGCATAATCCATGGTTTCATCCAAACCTAACCTCATAATATCCATCAAAGCCTAATACACAAATTGCCTAGAGTTTCCTTTAAACCTTAGTATTCTTTTATGTCTCCACCATATTTTATTGCTTCCATCAATGGTGTCTTCATAGGGGTGATCTTCAATGAATTTTCTTCAACCTAGCTCTCATACCATGTTGATTTTTCTTAGGGCTATAACATCCTTTGCTTTGATAATTGAATTTCATTATTTCCATATTAAATTCACCCCATAGCATCATAAAATTATTCATATTTACATCATTATTCAATAGCATATGTAACTATATATAAATAAAAACATCATCATCAATGTGATGGAGCATAAAGAAACAATAAAAGAAAAGTAGTCATACATAGAGACACCATAATTGGTCGGAGACCAAGGCAAAACCCACTATGGGGAAAAACCTTTCAAATTATTCTTCTTATTAGATTGTCATTGAATGATTTAGAAAAATGGAGTACAATGATCCACATATTAAATCATAAACCTATCTAGTAAAATCAATTAATCAACTTTCATAAGATGAACCCAACAAGGATAATAACCAAAGCTCTACTTCAGATGCCTGTAGCTAATTGTCATTGTCTGTGATCAACTGTCTAACACTATGGTCAATTAAAAAAACAAACCCTAGGTCCCAATCACATGAAGAGAGAGTCATGTGTGCACCTGAAACCCTTCAACTGCATACATAGGCCTGCATGCCTGCGTTTGTGACAAAAAATGGCTTGTGACATGCCTGTGGTTGAGAACCAAAACCCTAGAATATATGTGTGAGCTTCAGACCCTTCAATTTCGTAGTTGTGTGAACCAATCTCCGTAAAATTACCTCAGAACTGTGCGAGAAAAAAGAAAAGAATAGAATAATGATCCAATATGATGTCCAAAAGAGGTTGAGGTCACTTGTATTTATAGACTTCGAAGGGGGTCCAATTTACTTTAGGGTCGACCTGATCAAATATGCACATGTGAGATTTAATTCAAAAATACTCTTTCCCTTATCCAAATTGAGCACCTCAATAGTCAAAATTGGTCCTCTTGAAAAAAGGAATATCGTCCCATGGTTGGAATTTGTTGACACCTAATCCTCACGATTGGGTGAATTTATGTAAATAGTTAAATTAGGAATGTGAACAGTCATCAGGAGATGAACTGAGCAGTCACACCCTTTTGTATATAACAATAGCATATCTAATGAAATAAATTGAATCAGTTTTACTGCCTATTGGAGTTACTCCCTGGCCTAACATGGTATCAGAGCCAGCTCCCTGTTTAGCCTTTATGTCTTTGTAACTCCTGGTCTGCTCCTCTGCTCTCCATAGAATTTTGTCTACCATACCTGCGATGTCTGTACCTGCGCTCTCTGTTTGACATTCATCTGACATGGTATGGGAACATTTGCACTGCCCTGACATATTCTATTTATAAGCCTTGCGCCCTATTCATCTGAATACGCTTAGACTCCATAAACGTTTCATATTCTCTGAACGTTGTCTATCAGTTACGTTTGAAACCTAATTTCGAATCCTGGCTGCAATATCGTGGCTTTTGAATCAGGTATCCAGAGCCCTGGGCAAGCTGATTATGGAGCATTGCCTCGACAAAACAAAAAATTTATGATTCGGTGATCTCTTTCCACTATCGGCACTTGAACCCAGGTCTCTCGGGTGAAAGCTGAGTATACTGCGGACGCAATTAACCTTGCATTTTTCAAATGCCAAGAATACAACGTTCGAATTTCTAGGAAATTCCAAGAACTCGTCCCAGCAGATGCACCTTGTTTTATACAGAACAGTGATCTCTTTCCCCTTGACCTGTACTGGGTGGTGAATTGCCCTCCTCCGGAAAAGAATAGCGGCACACCGTGAACGGCTACGAACCATTCGAACTCGGGACATAGCTTAGGGTGGAGCTCCCGGTGAGGACCGAACTTTATACAAGTCAGAGGGCTCAAGAGGAGTCTTTCATCTCATTTTCGAACTGATGGTTATTTGGCTGCGGTATTTTTCCTATGTATAAACCCCATATTCGTTGGGCATTCTTTTTTTTGGTGTTAAAATTTTAAACTATGACCGTATATCACTTCAAATGCGTTTTTTCCACATTGCCTTTATATGATGGACATGGCATATAATGGATTATAAAAAAAATTATATGCGGTGATATATATATGTTACAGTGGTAGCATGGTTATATGCGGTGATATATATATGTTACAATGGTAGCATGTTTATATGCGGTGATATATATATGTTACAGTGGTAGCATGGTTATCATCATTCCTTTCAATGGTCAATGATATATAAATGGCATAATAGAATTCTATTCCTGCTCAGATTTTGGATGGTTTTGGATACACTTTCATATCAGAATCATTTTTTTAGCAGCAGAAGTTTTTTTTCCTCCACAAAAGCACATTTTTTTTGCCATCATAAGTATTATTCTATCAGCAAAAGTAATTTTTTTTACACAGAATGCATTCAATCATATCCATGGTGGGAATAGTTCTCACTGGCAAGGAGAACTATCTTGAATGGTCCCGGATGATAAAACACACCCTCAAATTCAATGAGTTGTGGAAAGGAGTGTGTGTCGGAGAAGGCGACAATGACCCAATACAGCCTACCTCAGACAAAGAGCTCGTCATTTGGGAAAACAAGAACAGCAAAGCTTATGCATTAATCGCAACATCTGTAAATGAAGAGGTGAGTCGCCATATTTCGTCATATTCAATTGCCTTCGAAGCCCTAGAAAAGCTGAAAGAACTCTATGACTCACATTTTGCACTTGAAGTTGTCCAACTCATGATTAAACTCTTCACTCTTGAACTGCAAAATAATGATCCTCTTGCTCTTGCATCTGAAGTAAAGTCTATAATGCATGATATCAAATCCACTAAGGTTGAATTGGATATTCCTCTTATTGCTTTTCTCAAGGCACTTTATCCTACTTACTCCAATTGTCTTGAGTCATTGCAAGCAAATGGAAATCTAAAAGATATAACCTTTGACTCTCTTGTGAAAAAGTTTGCTGAAAGAGAGAAAGCTTTCGAAAAGAAAACAGGCCCTGAATCTTTTGAAGAGACTGCATGCCTTCCTCATAAAGAAAAGCATCCTGCTCAAGATTCAACAAGAGGAAGAGGTGGACGAAGAGGAAGAGGAAGATATTTCAGAGGCAGGGGGGTAGACATTCTCAAGGAGAAAAGGCAGATTTACACTGTATTCGCTGCAAAAGAAATGGAATCACATGATGCCTCTACATGCAAGCTACCATGGGAAAAAATTGAGCAGAAAAGAAACCAATAGAAAGGTAAAACTGATGATACAGACAAAGGTAAAGCACCTGAATCCGTTCACTATGTTGAGGCACAATGTAACATTGGAGTAAATGAAGATTTGTTTAATGCTTTACTTGCTTCATGGAAAAATGATTGGTTGTTGGATTCAGGAGCAACTTGCCACATGTCTCATAGAAAATATTTTTTTGAAGATTTCACTGATAATGTTGATGGAGCAGTATACTTTGCAGATCAATCAAAATCAAGCCATCAGGGCTTGGCACAATCAGGCTTAAACTGCCTGGTCTTCCAGACTTTCTTCTGGATCATGTTCTATATCTCCCACAGCTCAAGAGAAACTTGTTG
>APFE030572120.1:185700-200669 GCA_000404065.3 Pinus taeda
TACAGTGGCATGTGTTCTTATGTGAGGGACCAGAGAGACAACAAATACTTGGGAAACCTCGTCATCAAACCCTCGGAATTTCTCAAAGAAATTCATCTAGTTTGCCCTCGTGAATATGTGCGCTACTTGAGGATGTGCATAGAGCCTAGTGGAGTTAGTGGACTCCTTTATCATAAAATCTCCTATCATACTGCCTGTGGTTTTTTAAAACCAATTATGGAGGTGGAGATAGAGAGTTTTGAGAAAAATAAAAAACAGAGGAGACTGTGTTTTTTTTTTTAAATAAACATAATTTTTTTTATGTATTTTCTGCCCTCCTAAAGACTTATTTCATCCTCACATTGAGATCACTTCTTTCATATATTGATATTCAACAGGGGGCATGCATGAACCCTACCTCTTTAGACTAAAATTCATTTGAAAACTGTGTTTTCTCCCTTCAAAGTGGTTCACTGCCCCTCCTGTAGAAGCCCATTGTTCCTCCCGTAGATTTCCTGTAGGTGCTCCTGTAGATTTCCTATAGGTGCTCCTGTAGAGAATGCCGAGAGAAAAAATATGAAGGAAATCGATGGAGGATGGTGGTTACAATGCTGTGGAGGCACATGAAGACTATTGTGGCTGAGTTACATGGAGAGAATGAAGAAAAGGTGGTGAGAATACGCAGGGAGGAGTGCTCATTGACCTTTATGGGTATTTTCGGTTATGAGTACCGAGCTGGCAAGGTGTACGTTGGCCATATTCGGACTGTTGGTCCCCACCTTCCTTGTCATCATGGCTCTTCCTCATAATCATCCCTCATTATTGCATCTGAGTTCACACTTCCTCTCACTACCTGTCCTTGGCATCTTATGCTTGAGTTGACTGTGCGCACGTGTGGGTGACATCTCGGATGAGTGGCGTCAACTAAACGAAGGTGGCCAAGTTAACTGACCACCTTTCCCTCATTCAATTTCAACCATCTCGCTGCCTTCGTATGATCTCTAATTACACAAATGCAAATAGAGGAGTGACTTAGTTACTTACCCGTGATCCGAGTGTATTTTCTATGAGGTGTCGTGGCTTTTCTGCAACATGCCTTCATTCTTCTTCATGCATGTTGTCTTTGCTAGCTCATGTGTGGTTGTTTGCTTTTGCAGATTCTTCTTTGCTAGAGCTAAGCTGCATGTGCCTTTCCAACCTTCATGTGTGCACTCTCTTACTGTTGGTGCTGGACTTCTGTGGGATCAGCTGCTACAGGCTTTCCTACAGGAGCTCTTGTAGCTACTTCTCCCCTGGAAAATTTAGCTTTTCCCTATGCTTGGAGCTCGAGAGTAATGCCAGAGGTGTCATGAATGATGGATGGATAATAGTTAAGCTTCACGTAAGGTTATTGGTGCCTTTTTTCAAAACCTAGAAACTGTTTTTCTGTGTTTTTTCTTGGACCGGGAAAAAAATAATGATGTGGGGTGTCATGTAGGCTTGGAAATGATGGCAAGGAGGTTTGAAGATGGTAGGAGGGATTATAGGTTCCTCATGAAGCCTTTTTTGCCCCTAAAACTACCTTCTATAGACACTTTTGGCTCTTTTTAATTCCTATAGGAGCCTCCTGTAGAAAACACAGTGTTGGAAGAAAAAGGTGTAGTGGAGTGAAAGAGATGCCAAAAATGATGGAGGAAGGTGTGGAGAAGATGAGATGGGTGCTAGTATGAATGCGAGGGTTCCCTTGACACCTTCTTCTGCTCCCTGTAGTCCTCCTACAAACCTATAATGCAACAAAAATTCATTTTTTCTCTCTCTTTTTTTTTTTTGAAAACAACTAGGGCGCCTCAGAGAGGTTTTCACCTTAATTGCCTACCCTGGGTGCCTCCAAGGGAGGTTTTCACCCAGGGATCTCATTCTTTTTCCTCTTTTTTTTTGACATCACTGGGCTACCTCAGAAGAGGTTTTCAACCCAATGATGGGACTCAAGTGCCTCATGGAGGTTTTCACTTGAGTCCTTATTATCTTTTTACTTTTTTTCTTTTCTTCAGTGAGTGGGTGAAGTGGAAGCTAAGACATGCTCCACTACCATCACTATTTTATTCAAATATTCAATAAATTCTCACTTGGAGAGGGGTTTCTTGTAGACTTTCAACCGATGTCCATTGACAAGCATGGGGATGGCTTCATCATCAACAGTTTTGATCAGAACTAAACCATTGTCATTGCATTTCTCCACAGTGTAGGGTCCCAACCATCTTATCCTTAGCTTACCTTTGAAATATTTGTATCTTGAATCATAGAGTAGTGCCTAATCTCCCTCTTGGAATTGCTTTTCCTTGATATTTTTTTCATGCCATATCTTTCTTTGAAGCTGAACTACCTCTGTATGGGGAAGGGCTTGCAATCTGTATTCATCCAATCCATTGAGCTGAAGTAATCTCTCCTTCTATGCATGGCTGAGGTCTAGGTCCAGATGAGCAGCCATCCTTAAGGTATTGAATTTAAGCTTTATTGACAGCAAATCCTTCTTCCCATAGACCAGTTCATAGGGTGTGAACCTGGTGGTGGTCTTCCATGTTGTGTTGTAGGCCCAAGTGGCCTCAACTGATCTGTTCACCCAGTCATTTCTACTGCTGCTCACTACCTTAGTTAGGATCCCTTCCACTGCTCTGTTAGTGACCTCCACTTGCCCATTGGCTTGTGGATGGTAAGGGGTGGCAGTCCTGTGCTTGATCTTATGATGTGTGAGAAGGTCTTCAATCAGGATGGAAGTGAACTGACTGCCTTGGTCTATGACCAACTCTCTCGGATACCTGAACTTGTAGAATATGTTTTCTCTCAAAAACTCAGCTACTTTTTCTTCTATTGTTACTTTGATTACTTTTATCTCTGCCCACTTTGTCAGGTAGTCGGTGCACATAATGATGTACTGCTTTTTCTTTGAAGGGGGGTTGATAGTCCCCACAAAGTCCATGCCCCACTTCTCAAATGGCTCAAAGCTCACTTGAGGTTGCATGGGAATTTCATCCTTTGGAGTGGGTTTCCCCATCCTCTAACACTGACCACACTGGCTCGTGTATTGCCTCACATCCTGATGAAGAGTGGGCCAGTAGTAGCTTGCTTGCAATATCTTGAAGGCGATTCTTTTTGCTGCAAAATGACCTCCACAAGGCCCATCATGATAGGTCAGGAGGATGTCAAAGACTTCCTCCTCCCTGACACATCTTCTCAAGATCTGATCTGGGCCCATTTTGAAGAGATTACCTCCAATCCAGGTGAAAGGGGTGCTTTTCCTTACTATCCTGCTCTTCTCTTTTGAGGACAGGTGTGGTGGGAACTGTGCTAAAACCTAGTTTTCTATATCACCAAACCATGGAGAGAGTATTGATATAGAAAATAGGTTTTCATCTAGCATTTAGTCATCCACTATTCCTTCTTCACCTGCAGGAAAATTTACTCTAGACAAAAAGTCAGCAATAACATTCTCTTTACCAGGCTTATCAATAATGGTCAAATCAAACTATTGCAGTAAAAGCAACCATCTAATAATGCGAGCATTTACATCTGGTTTGTTCATTAAATATCTAATTGTAGCATGATCAGTGTGTATAAAGGTTTGATAGCTTATGATATAATGTCTGAATTTGTTTAAGGAATGCACCACAGCTAGGAGTTCCTTCTCGATCACTATGTAGTTTAACTCTGCCTTTGACAAGTTTTCGCTTATAAAGTATATGCCATAAGGTAACTTTTCATCAATTTGTCCTAAGGCTACTCCTATCGCTTTGTTCAAAGCATCTGTGTGAATGTGAAATGGTAGGGCTCAGTTTGGGCCTCTGAGAATTGGGGCAGTCACTAGCTTGCTCTTCAAGGTATCTAGGGCTTCTTCACAGTTTTCTGACCATATGAACTCAACATCTTTGCCTAAGAGGCCAAACAAAGGAGAGGCTATCTTGTTGAAGTCTTTAATGAATCTCCTGTAATATTCGGCTAAGCCTAGGAAACTTTTGACATCTCTCACCTTTTGAGGAGGTGGGACCCTTTGGATGATGGCAATTTTTTTGGGGTTCACTTGCAGTCCTTGTTGAGATACTACATGACCTAGCACAGTCCCTTCAGTCATAAGAAATTCACATTTTTTCGGACTGAGGGATAGGGTCATCTCAATACACTTATCTAGAAATTTTCCTAGGTTAGATAAAGCTTCTTGAAAGTCAGAGCCATAAGGAGTAAAATCATCCATGTATATTTCTACTGCATCATGAACTAATTCAGAAAATATACTCAATACCGCTCTTTGGAAAGTGGTTGGAGCGTTACACAAACCAAAAGGAAGGATCCAGTATGCAAAGGTACCACAAGGACAAGTGAAAGTGGTCATATCTTGGTCTTCCAGGCTAATTTGAATCTGATTGTACCCGCTAAACCCATCTAGGAAGGAGAAAACCTTTTTCCTCGCCAGGTTGTCTAACACTTGATCTATGAAAGGTAAAGGAAAGCGATCCTTTTTAGTGGCTTTGTTCAATTCCCGATAGTCGACACAAATTCTCCACTTACCATTTTTCTTTGGCACTAGCACCAAAGGAGAGACCCATTCACTGCCAGAGACGGGATAGATGAATCCTGCATCCAACAATTTTTGCAGTTCTTCGTTAACAATATCTTTAAGTGCTAGATTCATCCTCCTTTGAGGCAGCTTGACTGGCTTGGAATCTTCCTTAATGTATATATGATGAGTACATACTGAAGGGTGCACTCCTTTCATCTCCTTATAACTCCAGGCAAAGGCATCTAGATGTTTTCTCAGTAGGATGCGTAGCTCCTTCTCCTGGGAAGTAGATAGGGATGGATTGATTTTCAATGTTCTTTCTGGGCCGAACTCTATATTTTTTACATGGAGAGAAGTAGGTTCAGCCACACAAAGATCAGTTGAGGGGTTGTTTTGGGTTTCTCTTACTATGTCTTCTAATGGTGATACATTGGGAGATGGATTCTGAATTAAATTTTCAATCATATCATCCTCATCTTGTGGTTTTCCTCCCATGGTGATTTCCAATGCACAAAGTGGTGCAAAATAAACTTCATCCTCATCCTCCTCCTCCAACCATAGAGGTAGATCATGTTCTAGCAAGGGTTGAGCAGGAGGATTTAGGGTTAATTGCTTGGACATGTGCCCGTTCTTTATGGTCATGTTGCTAGCTCGACTGTAACCAACCAGGGTCTTCCGAGGATGAGAGGATACCCAGTGAGCTTTTCCTTTCACTGGAGAACTAAGAAATCAGCAGGGTACTCCCAAGAGTCAATGGAGACCATCACATCTTCCACAATCCCCTCAGGGGTCACCGTGGAGCGGTCTGCTAACTGTAGCACTATCGTGGTCTTCCTCAAGGAGCCCTAGAGGTTAAGTTTGAGCATTGTGTCCTTTGTCATCACATTAATGGCAGCTCCCAGATCAATCAAGGTATGTGGGACCATTGTGCCATTGATGTGGACATCAACTACTGGGCTTCCAGGGTCCAGATATTTTGGACATATTATATGCCCCAACATCAGGTCAGACAATTTTCCTATGACATTGATGGTTTGGGTATCTCCCTTGCACCTTCCTAGATGCCTAAAGCATTTCTCTTTGATAAACCTATTGTAAATAGGCATATCTTTTATGGCTTGGAGAAGTGGTATCTTCACACATAAATGTTTCAATTCTCCCAGGTGTTCAGTCTCTTCTGGGGTAGGCTGTATTTTCATGGATAGTCTCTCAGGAAAGGGTGGATTTGCTTTAGGTTTACTTTCCTCTTTATCTTCCTCAACCTCCCTGGGTGGAGGCTGGCTATCTGGGAGAACTTTCCTAGATTGAAAGTTAATTTCTTGAACCTCCATAGCATAAGTTGGGCATGATGGTTCCCCACTATACACTTGCTAAGCTTGTCTATTGTTTGGGTTCGGATTTGGCTTGGAAGGCATTTGTGGTTGCCTTGGTGGAGTAGAGGGTAATGGTTGTGGTTGGGCAGGCGGTGGAGGTAGAAGAGTGGGAAGAGAGTTGTATTGGGGCCTCCACCCCTGATGAGGTGCATTCCACTAAGGTTGCGGCTAAGCATAGGATTGAAATGAATGGGTGGCTAGTTGGGCATGATATTGAGATGTGAAGGACCAAGGAGGAGGCATGGACCAGGAAGGATGAGCAGGGGTGCCCCAAGAAGGTATGGAGGGGACTTGGTTGGGGTTGTAGTATGCCTAAGATGTCCCTTGCATCCCCTGCTGGTATGGTCTAGGTCCATGCGGCCTCCTTTGGTTTATGTAATAGATTTGTCCAATGACTCCTTTGGCCCCTTGGTACATAGCTTTAAGTCCGAGCAAGGAAGGGCACTTATCTGTAGAATGATTTTCTTCACAGATTGAACAAACCTCTATAGAGTTCAATGGGCATTTATTCCTAGGATGCCTCCTAGTGAATCTAGGGCAAAAAATGGCCAAAGCCCTCTCTGCTTCCTCTTGTTTTCTTTTGATATGTAAGGTATGCATTTGCATGGAAAGAGTCTGCAACATCTCACTCTTGAAGTCTTCCAGCATGTTTCCAATTTCACCTTTAATGGATGAATTGGAACAAGAGGCGCTGGCTATGGGTTGAATCCCCCTAACTTTCTTTCTGGCTATTCTAGAATGGTTTCTAAAAACAGTCTTTATTTCCTCATAGGATATTTGGTAGATGTCTCCCCCGACTAGTAGATCGAGGGTGTCTAAAATGTCTTCCAAAATTCCCATGAGTAGGACCAACTTCAGAGATTCAGGGTCAAGTGTACACCTGACACTTTTGTAATTAAGTTAGAACCTCTCTTCATAGTCTTCTAGGGACTCATCACTTCCCATGGTCATTCGGAAGATTTCTTCTTTAGTATCATTTGACCTACAATAGTCTCGATACTTGTTGTTAAAGGCTTGCTGCATCTGAGCCCAAGTTGTGATGCTATTACCAAGTAATCCCATGAACTAGCGTAGTGCTGCATCCTTGAGAGTAGAAGGGAACAGTTTCAACTTTTGCTCATCTTCTCCATAGTCATAAGTTCAACAGATGACAACAAACTCGAACAAGAAGGTGTCAGGATCTTCTGCAGTCGGACCATGGAAATGAGGTAGGGCTGAAGCACTTATTTTATTCATTTTGGTGTCCCCATTGGTCTCTTGAATGGGAAAGGTACCCTCTATTCTCTCTCCATTCCCCCTAGCATTTCTGTTTTCAGCCATTGGCTCCAGAGGAATGTTTTCTTCTTCTTCTTCCCCTAAGGTTCTTCAAATATGTCTGGCTATTCACCTAAGGGTTCTTTTTTATCGTAGCCATTGAAGAAGAGAGAAGGTTGGCTATGTGAAGCAGTGGGGGTGTTGGGACGAAATTTTCTTGAGTTATCTCTATTCCTACGAGGCATGAAAGGAAATATTTTTGGTTTGTTTTTCTTTTCTTTTCCCCACACTGATAGTACCTATGGAAATTGAAATTGATAGAACAAATTGCAACTAGCTAAAATGAACTTGCTGAATGGAAATTTGCAGAATTAAAAAGGAAAGAAAGGAAATGCAGAACTGAAAGAAAAGAAATGACTAGTCTACTTTTGCTGAAATGAAATTTGCAGAATTTGAAAGGAAAGCAAAGAAATGTAGAACTTGAAAGAAAAGAAGTGACTAGTCTACTTTTGTCGAAATAAACTATTAGCAGAATGTTGCAATAGGAAATAGAAGAAAGCAGTAATCACATAATACTCTGACGCTTCCCTGGAAACAACGCCAAAAAGTGGTGAGTGCTAGTAATGTAGTAAGAATGCTATAACTCCTGGGCTGCCAACTTTACTTTTATCAACCCGGTAGTTCGTAACAAACTTGGAAGTGTCGGTGCTATATGCACAAGTACTAGTTCTTACTACAGGTTGTCACTTGGTCAGCCAGCGCAAGATAACTAGGAGCTCAATCCAACTTCTATAGATCTTAGAAGAAGCTCTATGTGTGCTGAAAGAAAAAAAGATTACTCTACAAAAGCTATTCTAATTGCAGAAAGGAAAAAGACTGGAATGTAGAGCAAGACCTAGTAAACCCTAATTAACAAGCTAACTCTACTTTTGCCAAAAACACTATGAAAATCATGAAAGCAATGCCATTACCTAGTCAAGAAAGAAAAAAACATCTAACCATGATATTTCTAGAAGTAAATAAACAAGAAACATATTTTTTGGATTTTTATGTGTTTTTATGTGAATTTGACATGTATCTAATTTAATGTATGTGAGTGTGGCAGTGAACAGGTGGCATTGAAGGGTGGTTCTAGAGCTTGAGAGGATGGAATATGGTATATATGGGTCCTAAGAGGTCTTAGCTAGCCTTCTGGAGGCTTTTACCACACTCGGCCTTCAAAAGAAAGCCTACAGGAAAAATTACAGGAGGACACAGGGAAACTACAGGAGGAAAACAGGGAAACTACAGGAGGAGGCCAAGAGAAATTTCCACTAGTTTAAGGGTGTGAGAGTGGGTGGGAAAGGTGGATGAAGGTTGGAAGGAGGTGTTAGGGTCCTTATGGTCTACCATGAAACACCAGGAGAGAGAAAGATGATTGGGTTTGCTCAAGGAGAGAGGAAGAAGTCCTATGAAAACTGAAGGAAACTAGGGCAGAATTGAGGTGAGGTTTGGGAAGACCTATAGGGAATGGATAAAATGGAGGATGTGATTTTTGATAACCTAACCTAATGCTAGAAGATATTTTCTGCAAAGGAATTCACAGTTAACCAAGAAGATCAAGCAAGCAATGAAATGAGTGCATGTAGGAAAAAAGAGAGTTTTGCATTCAAATGATATAAAGTATGGCCTATGAAAGGAAGTGTTGAGAAATGCTGCAAGCAAGGAAAGCATGAAAGAGGAATATTGCAAATCAGGAAGTGAACATGATAAGGAAGATCTGAAGCAAAGAAAAACTGGACTATTAACTTACTTAAAAGCTGCAAACACTAGAAGTCCTATGAATGAGGAAAATCTGTGTTTTTGGGGCAGCAAGAGGGTCTTTGCCTCAAATCATGGTCCCAGAGGAACGAAGAGAGGCCAAGGCACTATTTCTAGCCTTTTGAATCTCTTGTAATCGCTGCTTAACCTACTACAAAAAGCACAAATGGAAGCAAACTACTAAATCATCAAAAGCAACCTATTCGTAACCATAAAAGAAATACATCTAACAACAAATTAATCTACAAACTGAAGTAAGCATACAAATACAGGTAAAGAGAACCTTGGCTGCTTGGATTGGGTCTTAACCCAAGAGATTCAGCCCTCTAAGGTAACTCACTGCTAGCTCAAAAAGGATTCCATCTTCATTATCAAAAAATAGCAAGTTTACATGAAACTATCACAAAATAATAAGCCCGAAATTTGAGAAGAGTTTACATAAGAAAAAATCTGACCCTAGTGAGGCCCTAGGCCTCTCTACTTATACATCTGAAGCTACCAATAGGTTCCTAAAAATTAGGGAGGCTTGGCTCCCAAAACTCAAGATAACTCTCAATCATCCTCCACTTGCTCGGCCGCCTTCTAATGCATGATTCAGCTGCTTGTACTCCGAGCTGAATGAAGGGGAATTCGAAGTGAGGAGGAATAAATGAGGGTGATTCCCTCCTATAAGTCCTCTACTCTATCTACTTCGAGTTATTGATGCCATTTGACCACTAGATCCTTGGCTTTGACCTCAAAATCCATCAGTAATCTGCATTAAATACATGTTAGACCACATGGCATCATAACTGACTCAACTCACTCTATAATCATAAATATAATCAGAAAATCATACAATAAGCTAAGAGAATGGTTGATTTGACTAGGTTAGGAGGTAAAATGAGCCCATATAATTACCCATTTATGAGGCTCATCAATGAGTCTTCATATTCATGTGTATCCTTTGGACCTCCAATTTACAATACATTTGAATACAATAAACATGGTCCATAATAGTGATGTGGTATATGATAACTCATAACACAACTTGATATGACATTGCTAACATGGACTGGCTTGATCATGTGGTAATTTCAAGTCACAATTGTTGTTGAGTTCTAGATGTCGTCTTAGATATGATTTATCTTCTCCTCCACATAGCTTGGTGATGTGAGGTCTTCAATGATCCTAAATCTTGGATGGTAGTTGCAAACTTATGTCCCTTTCTCTTTCTCTTGATAGATCCACTTATGATTTCAACTACAAGAGAGTCTTTAGGTATGCTTCCCTCCTCCTACTCCTTGTTTGTCATCTCACCATGACTTGATAGTGTACCTATTCGTGCATTTCACTCATGACAAGATGACATCAATTCAAAAACTCCCTAGTCTAAGATGATGCATTATTATCTATGAATTGAGTCTAGGACAAGTCATAGACTGGAATAAATGGTGGAGTGACTGTGCATTTAACAGTTCCAGGAGACACAGAGAGCGTCTGATCACTGAGACTACGCAGAGCGCAGCTCAGGCTCGATTAAGGGATATTTCTGCACAGTCCTCACTGAGGAGAAAAATTGTGCAGTGCCCACTAAGGGATGAAATTGGGTAGTTTAAGCAGGAAGTGGAGGCTATAGGATGGATCCATGGGAGGATAGACTGCGTAGTTTCAAGAGGAAAGGGGGAGTTGGTAGCTGGGAGGATTTGAGAGCATAATTGCGCAACTTCTCGAGGCAGAGAGCTCCAACTAAGGGAAGGACACTAAAAGAAGCATCTGCACAGTTTTGGAGACCAAGGGAGATTGGAATTTCTATGCATTGTGTAGTTCTAGCAGGAAAAGAAAAGGCTTGAGGGTTGAAGATGAGAGGTGTGTAGTTCAAGGCAAACTAGGAGGCACAACTGCATAATTCTAGAGGTCAAGGGAGGCTCTTGGACTAAGGAATTACATAGAACACCAACCATGAAAGGTGGAGACTACGCACTACGTAGTTCTAGTTAGCAAGGTCACATCCAAGAGGACTAAGACTACACAGTGCGCAACACAGTCAGGACTTGGTGAAACTAAGTTTCACAGTCAGGAAGATTTTCCGGAAATGGCTAAGTGCGGGAAGAGAGATGGAATCATGATGAACTTGAAATTTGACCACACACTTAACATACATTTATTACATGAAAACATAGATCATTAGAACAAAAAATAACATCATTCCCCTCTATGTGACTGCTTAATGAAAAGATGTGACAAGTGCGACACTTAAGATAGACTTTAGGACGAATGTGATGATACTTGCGTAACAACTCTCAAGACTTTGTGTATGAATGTGACAAATGTTTACATGGTTGGAACAACTCATATACACAAATGCTGACCTTCGAAACCACTAGAAAAGGCTCGCAAACATTATACAACAATCAAACATGGCCAAAGACGATAGTTAATTCAACATGAAAAAGGGGTCAAAGAACTGCAAGAAATCTCACGGAATGAGCTTAAGTGTTTCCAAAAATCAAGGAAAATACCAAGGAAGGCTTTGAAATTTGAGTGCAAGCCAAAACTTTGGAGGGTGTTGTAGTAGCTACAGTAGATCCTCACTCAAATACTTCAATATTCATAACATAATCTCCAAGAAACTAGTGGTTATAATGTTTCTTGAACTGGTGAATTTTTTGAAGGCATCCATTCATTCATATGTATCAAGATGTGTTTCTTATGCCATAGAGGTAATAATTTCCTCCAAAATTAGTAATTGAAGTATCCTTTCCCATCAATTTATGTGGTACCTGAGGAGCATTAGGGCTATTGGAATGCCACATGTGAGCCTTGATTGACATGCATACCACAATACCCTATAGTTTACTCTAGTTACAGGAAATAAATGAGTTTCCATAAAATTTTAAATTTATATTAATAATAAAAGAGGGTAACATAAAGCATAATAAAAGTGGACTTTTCAAAGTCTACAAGGGAATTTTAAGTAACTTTTCCATTAAAAATGTCTAGGATGTTTCAAGTGTCTTTCTTGAAAGAAAGATATACAATGCAATATGTAAACTTTCAGTCACATATGCACGAAAGAAAACTCTTCATCAACCTATCACTCAAGCCCTTGACTAGATGATGCTTATGTAGAATGCTACCATGATAGGATAGGGCTTCAATTGAAATCATAGTTAAGTAAACCCTATTGCATTCGCTAGGATAGGGGTTGAGATGAACCAGGTAGATGAATGCATCACACATTGTGAAAGTATATGATTTCATGAGGTTCGATGGCAACCGGGATGTTAAAAGTTTGACCAATTCGAAAAATGAATCTAACACTGGGACCTTGACAAGCATAGGGTTTTCAAGGGTGGATAAGCATAGTGGCATCATCCAAATCCTAACATAGTTAGAAAAATTAAACCCAAAATGAAGTCTTCTCCATCAATACATGGTGACTCCACTGATTGCAATGCATATTAAGAAAATTAGACTTTGAAGTCACACGAGGCTCTTAATGCATATTTGAAGCAACGAACCCCAAAAAAACTTGATGCAATCATAATGTCAATACTCGAGATGAAATAAGGGAAATATGTAATATGCATTGTGAAGCTAGGTGCACCATTAGGGTTTCACAGAAGAGAGTCATGGGTGATTTATCAACTAAAAATATAGTGATAAGATTTATAGTCTTAGGAAAGCAGGGGGGACTCAAAATTTTGGACATGCCAAAAAATTATATATGTTGTTGTAGTGGCTACAATAATTGGAAAACCACTAGTAGATCCAACATTTATAACTATGTCCTTACAACATATTTAGTCTTGTGAAAGAAGCAAGGAAGTATTGAATAGATATTGTGGGTACCCCTAGGGTTAGTTGACCTTTTACATATATGCCTTTATTCTATCTCTCTGCTAGGTCTTGTCAATCATTACATACTAAGCCAAGAGCTCATGCATGCCAGCCTTCGATGATGATGTAAATAACATGAGAGAGAGGTTATTGCATTCAGAGATTTAAAACAAGTTTCTAGTTTAGCTCTGCTACCAGTAGGCCTGTTCAGAACCCTGATGGAGTCACTTTAATAAATCACAAATGTTGCTTTGCTACCAATAGACTTTTTTAGTACCTTGGCGAAGTCATTTTCAACACCTCTTTCTGAATGAAGTATTTATTGATCCTTTACCATTATTTAATTGATCTCATTTTGCATGCACATGGGTATCATTTATTAAGTGTTCATTACGGCAGGGGAGATGAGGGATCCTAACTTATTTTATGGAAAAAAGAGGTTGCTCCTTGTTTCAAAAAAATATTAAAGATCTTCTTATTTAGTTTTTTCTCTCATGCCCTACTCCCGCATCGTATCTACAACCAACAAGTGGATAGTTAAAACATACCAAGAAATATCCAAGAGCATGCTAGATTCAGGGTTTTGGTTTCAAATAAAGGTCATTTGAAATGATTAGGGTTCCCCATTAGTATTAGTTCATATTTTCCTCGTTAATGGGATGGACTCGTAGAAAATATGTTCTTGATGCAGTTTTGATGATTGGACCTATGAGAGCCTGCCTCCTGGAGTAGCCATTACATCCCAATTCCACCATTAGGGTTAGGGTTTTAGCATTAGGGAAAGGTGACTAGAGGAGCCGTTCTAGGTTTTTCAGCAAGAGTAAGGAAGGGGTAACAACCCTGGTCAAAAATCGATGTAATAAAGTTAATAAAGGAAAAATAATAACCAAGGTCATGTGACACGTATTCCAAGTTAAATGTTGGGAAAAAAGTATTGATGTTATGAAACCAGCTCACATAAAGATAGAAAAGATAGATCAATGCCTTAGAATTCATCCTCTTCGAGGTGGTAAACCTCCTTTACACTACAGAAATGAACAATTCTTGGATGATACAAATGACAAAACCTCCTTTCTATATATAGGATTCTAAGGTGTCATAATATAACCAAACCAACCTAACAATAATAATATAAAGGCACAAAAATAACAATAGAGGGAATCTATGAGGCACAGTAATAACAATATGGGGACAATAGGGGCACAACAATATTAATAAGGGATACAACTACAATAGTAATGGGGTAATCACTAATATTATAGGGACCTAACATGCCCCTCTGCTTCAAAAAATGTGTTGTCCTCAACGCTTGAGTAGTTCTAGATGTTTTGGTATAAAATTCTCATCCTCCCATGTGGAATCTTCAGTGGATAAGTTCTTCCACTTGATGGGATACTCCAAAATTGATCGATTTCATAGCTATAGAGTTCTTGTTTCTGTGACTGCTTCTGGTTCCAATATAATTTTTCCTTCCTGGTCAAGTTCCAGTAATATTGTTTGAACTGGGAGCTTGTTGCCTATAACCTTCTTTAAACATGAAACATGGAAAACTAGGTGCACTCGAGAAGCTGCAGGAAGCTCCAATTTGTATGCCACAGTACTAATCTTTTGCAACACCTTGTATAGACCATAATAATTTGGTGATAATTTATTATCCTTCTTAGCTTGCTTGAGGGACATTTGTTTATATGTTTGTAGCCATAGGAATACCTAGTCACCTACATCAAAAAATCTTTCGCTGCGATGTTGATCTGCGTGTTGTTTTATTCTATTTTGCGCCAACACGAGGTTATCCTTTAAGAGTTGGAGAACTTGGTGTTGATGCTCGATGTGATGTTCCATTGCTTGAACCTTAGAATTTTCTCTTAAATATGATGTGATGGATGGTGGCTAATATCCATAAAGTGTCGGCCATTTTTGTTGCAATATGGAAGGAAGTGTTATACCACCATTCAGCCAGAGGCAACCATTTGACCCATTGTGTCTGTTTATCAATACAAAGCAACGAAGATATCCTTCCAAACATTTGTTTACTATCTCAGTTTGCCCATCAGATTGAGGATGATAAGATGAGCTATGAGCTAACTGAGTACCAAACAAGAAAATAATTATGTCCAAAAATTTCCAGTGAAAATGGGATCTCTGTCACTTACAATAATCTTTGGGTTTCCATGTAGCTTTTGAATTGTTTCCATAAATGCACTAGAAAC
>APFE030572120.1:253123-280227 GCA_000404065.3 Pinus taeda
TATTCCAACATGAACACTTTTTGTTTTGAGGGTGTTTTTTGCACAAATTTTGCACATAAAAATTCGGTTTTACTAGCATTTTTTTAAAATGTTGGAAATTGAACCTAAAAAAAAAATCCATCTTTCCATTATTAGCACTGTTCATTTTCAGGTTGTTTTTTGCACAATTTTTGCACAAAAAATTCGTACTCACTGCCATTTTTAAAACATGTTCAAAATTGACCCTAAAAAAAAAAAAAAACCATCATTCTAGTATACACACTTTTCATTTTTAGCATTGTTTTTCATGTTTTCTGGGGGTTTTTTGTGCAAAGTTCTCGTTTTGAGTTTATAGTTCCCGTTTCAAAGTTTATATTGTTGGATGCAGATGTCTTGAGAAGGTACTCGATTTTATAGCAATTTCAAGATGTGTTTCCGAAAGATATTCTAGAGTTGTCACCTCATATGGATATGGACTTTTTTATTGAATTTGGTACCAAGGGCAGCACCAGCAGCAAAGTCACCTTACAAGATGAGCACACCATAGTTTGTGGAGTTGAAGTTGTAATTGAAGGAAATGCTTAAGAAGGGATACATTAGGCCAAGTGTGTCATCTTGGTGTGCACCAGTGTTGTTTATAAAGAAGAAGGAGGGTACTCGTAAGTTATGTATTGATTATAGGTATTTGAAAAAGGTGACCATTAAGAGCATGTGTCTTTTGCCGAGGATTAATGATTTATTTGATCATTTGAAGGGAGAAGCAATGTTCTCGAAGATTGATATGAGATCAAG
This sequence comes from Pinus taeda, assembly GCA_000404065.3. Taxonomy (NCBI): domain Eukaryota; kingdom Viridiplantae; phylum Streptophyta; class Pinopsida; order Pinales; family Pinaceae; genus Pinus; species Pinus taeda. The sequence goes on from APFE030572120.1 coordinate 253,895, forward strand.
ATACCATTAGGTATGCATTAAGGAAGAGGACATCTATAATACTACTTTCTATACCAAGTATGGGAATTATGAGTTTTTTGTAGTTCCATTTGGTTTGACTAATGCTCCAACAACTTTTATGTGCTTGATGAATAGTGTGTTGGGTCCTTATTTGGACATGTTTCTTATTGTATTCATTGATAATATATTGGTATATTCTAAGAATGAGGAAGAACATGCCGAACATATAGAAATAGCATTAAGATTGCTGGGAGAGCATCAATTGTATGCCAAGCTTAGCAAATGTAGTTTCTTTTAGATAGAGGTACACTACTTGGGACATGTGGTTTCGCAGTGGATCCAGAAAAGATAAGGGATATCATGGAGTGGGCATCTCCAAGGAATGTGGATGAGGTAAGATCATTCATGGGATTAGCAGGTTATTATAGTAGGTTCATTAGGAACTTCTCTCAAATTTATTATCCTATTACATCATTGCAAAGGAAAGGTAAGGAATTTGAATGTACAGAAGAATGTTAGGCTAGTTTTGAGTAGTTGAAACGGTTCTTAACAAATGCTCCAATTCTAAAGATTGCAGATCCAAACAAACAGTTTGTGGTATGTACAAATTCTTGCAAGAGAGGACTTGGTGGAGTCCTTATGTAGGAAGGATGGGTAGTATGCCATGAATCAAGAAAATTGAATGAGCACGAGCAGAATTACCTAACACATGATCTTGAGTTGGCAGTGATCATCCGTGCTTCTAAGATGTGGAGACACTATCTTTTGGATAGTTAGTTCATCTTGATGAGAGATCATAGTGGATTGAGGTATCTATTTGACCAACTGAATCTAAATGTCAGGAAAGCTAGATGGTTGGACATGATTAGTGAGTTTGACTTTGAGATCAAGTACATTAAAGTAAAGAGAACATGGTTGCAGATGATCTTAGAAGGAGGTTATAGGTGAATCATTTAATAGCTATGAGCTCCTATGGGACATATCTACATGACCAGATCTTGTAGGTAGGTTAACAATATTACAAGTATAGGAAGCTTATGCATAGGTTACAACAGGGTATATGTGATAAAGATGTGTACTACCATCTCAGAGCAGATGGCTTGGTCAAATTTAGGGATAGGATATATGTACCGTATAATAGTGAGCTCAATAATCTTATCTCGAGAGAATTCCATGCTAAGTCTTATTTAGGTCACCCAGGATATGAGAAGCCATTGACAACAGTGAAGAAGTTTTATTATTGGCCAAATTTAAAGAAGGAAGTGGGAGAGTTTGTGGCTAGATGCTTATACTATCATTAGATTAAAGAAGAGCGTAAGATCCAAGTGGGTTGCTTCAGCCAATTCTGATTCCAGAGTGGAAATGGGAGGTCATTTCAAGGACTTCATTATAGGTTTGTGTAGGACATATATAGAACATGATTCTATTATGGTTGTGTTTGACAGGTTAACAAAGGTAGTGCACTTTATTCCAGTGAAGTCTACATAGTCATCTAACGATGTAGCACAAGTCTTCATCAGAGATGCAGTGAGTTTTCATGTTGTACTGAAGAAAATTGTGTCATACAAGGATGCTAAGTTCACTTCTAGACTTTGGAAAGAGTTATTTGCAAGTTTGGGTACAAAGTTGGCCTTCATTACATCCTAGCATCTGCAGACAGATGGATAGAGAAAGAGGGTCAACAAGATATTGGACGACATGTTCAGGATGTATGTGATTCATCAGCAGCGGAGGTGGGAATAGTATCTTCCATAGGTTGATTTTTCGTACAACAATGGGTACCGGGAATCTTTGAGGATGAGTCCATTTGAGGCACTCTATGGGTGGATTTGTAATACTCCCATTAGTTGGAGTGATCCAGTTAACAGGGTGCTGATAGGATCATATATGTAGATAATCAAGAAGAATCTTAAGGCAACACAAGACAGACATAAGTTATGCATATCAGAATAGGATGTTTAAGGATTTTTAGGTTGGGCAACAAGTGTACTTGTGCATCAATCCCAAGACTAGATCCTTGAGGATTGGATCATGTGCTAAGATGGCACCTCAGCTTTGTCGACCTTTTAAGATTCTTGAGAGGATTGGACCAATAGCCTATCAACTTGCACTGCCTCCAACAGTTAAAGTCCATGATGTTTTCCATGTATCATTGCTTAAGAAGTATGTTAAATATGTTGATCATGTGAATGACTAGTTTGTATTGCAAGTGGAGCCAAAAGGAGAATTTCAGTTGGAACCTTAGTGAATTTTTCATAAACATTGTTGATGGTGCTGGACCTGCCAACATGTCAAGGGGATTTCCCCGGTAAGAAGTCCCAATTAGACCTCATAATGTTTGGTGTAGGAGTCCCAATAGTGGGTCGTAAGGTAATGCCTTGATCGTGATGTCGCAAGAGGAAAGTAAGATAACTTTGTCAATAGAAAGGTTGTGACTAATGCAGTGAGTCAACGAATGAGTATGAGAGGTTCCAACACTTCAAAGGGAGAGGAAGATGAGGGTGAGTTCCAATTTGAAAGGGATCATTCCCAACTCGGCTAGGAACACACAACACAAAGGACATGCACAACTTCTGATAGAGCAGTCGACACAGATGCGATAGTCACAACATACAAGGTAAGATAACACAAACAACACTCACAGATCAGTCTGAGATGAGTGTGACAGTTGATATAACAAGGTTCAGAGAAAGGTCTGCCTAATGTCCAGTAGAGTAGTCGACATGGATGATGACAACATTAACAACATATGCAACACATTAACAAAAAGATTCATATAATTTCATACAAACCATTTCATATACAAGTACACAAGTTAAACAACATATATCATTAAGGCAACCAGAGCAGTCCAACTACAATAACAACATATGCATGAAAATGTGTTGGATTTTATTATATAAGAAGTGTAAATCACAATCATACAATACCATGTAAACCTATTAGCCCCATTAGTGGAACGTTATAGCCATATCCACCTACTCCTCCAAAGAGATGTACTAGCTCCGTGTAGTGGAGAAGCCAAGGCACGTTACAATATTGTCCAAGCCTTCTTCAAGATAGTCTTAGTAGAAGCCTGGCTGACCAAAAGCCTATACAATGAGTTATGAGGGACTATTTATAGCAAAGGGTGGGGTGACCCTTGACATCCCCTTTTTGACAGTTCAACTACCCTCATGACTCTTCACCTACTCTATTACTGTTACATCTAAATGTTGACACTCAACTTACACTTGACATGACTCAGCATTACAATGCACATGTACTTATGTGAGACAACATGGATTGAGAAACCCTTCCAAGCCATCACTACACTTGATCTGTTGTGGTGAGACCAACTCTTTGACATGCATGTGATATTGAAGCTGGTGAGCTAATGCCAAGCTTGTTTGTCCATGATGGCGTGGATGCACCTCATGGTGACATCTTGCTGAAGTGAACTCTTGCCCCCATTGCAAGTGGTGCATTGGTTCGACCCCTTCATCTAACTCGTCTACTAACATGTGCATGGTCTTCTTGGGTACGGTTGAACCAAAAACACACTGATCCATAGTGTCTATGCTAATCTTAAAGTGTGCGTTGGTGGTCATGCACATCAACTTGCCGAAGTGCATGTTCAACCCTAATTGGACTTGCTTCTTGTCTTCGCCTTGGTGAGTGTGTTGAATGGGTTGGCTTGCATGTGTGCGCTCAACGACATGCATGCTGATGGATCCTTTGCATGTGATCAACAACACTGCTCACCATGTTTTTTCTATGTAAGCTACTGGGATGGATCCTTAACTTGTACTGGCACAGTTTCATCCGTGAGTGTATGTTGTGCCCACTGTTATTCCTGTTCCTACTGCAACTCATTAGACTATCTGTGTAGCTTCATGTTCTTCTTGAGTTGTTGCTTCAGCACATGGATCCTTAACTTGTACTAGCACAGTTTCATCCGCGAGTGTATGTTGTGCCCACTGTTGTTCCTGTTCCTACTGCAACTCATTAGACTATCTGTGTAGCTTCATGTTCTTCTTGAGTTGTTGCTTCAGCACATGCAACTCCTTCTTTGTTCCATCTTCCACCTTCATCAATATTCATTTCACATCGTCACTTCATAGCTTGAGTCTCCAAAGTTTCTTTCATTATCAGTGGATCTACTTGACCTTGCAACTTTTCCCCACCTCTATGTTATCAAAAACCTTCCTCTTGCATTCACTGTATTCACTTCATTTGTTGTGTTCGCTACATTCGGTATGCTGCCTTTAGCTGTTGTTCAGGATGTTTCTTGATGTGATGTTGTTTCTTGATGTCCTTGTCCATGAAAAACTTGATGTATTCATGAGTAGGTAAGCCCATGGCCACTTGATCAATTGCATCCCCAAGCATGTTCTGAACAGTGTCTTCATCTCTGCTCTCTTGGAAACCATTGTACCTATATTTCTGAGAGGCATATGAACACCTGTGATACTTGGAGACATGTAAACACTCATAGCAAGCAATCTATCAGTCGAAAACCATAATGAACATGAGAACTGACTTGCAACATACCTAGGTGAATGATCATGAAGGTTGCGCAATTTCAGCCCGGAGGTTGGGAGACTGGCTGCCAAGACTGTAGAAGGCATAGTCCAAGCTATTGAGAGACTGACTGACTACTGGAATGGCACAATACATAGTTCATCCGGGTAGTTGGTTGCTGGGATTACGCAATGAGCAATCCCCGCTAGGAAGGACAGTTGGCCCAGGGGTAGATTTGCACAAATTTTTGGGCCAAGAAACCACTGACCTCTAGAAATGCACAATTCAGTCTAGGAGGCTAGTGCTAGGCCAAAATGCACAAATCTGGAGAGGAAGGTGAGCCTTCCTTCTTCATATTGTGCAATGCATCCTTGGTGAATACAGAGACTGGGCCAAGGTTGGCCTGACTTGCCGATAGGAAACTAAAAGAAAGTAAGATGATGAAATGAATGGCAACATTAAGTTATAGCAGAAGTGATTAATAGTGCATGTAAAACATGAATGAAATATTCAAAAAATAGATCAACATGCATGTGGGTAAGGTATTTCGTCGGTTGGGCAAATGTCTGTGCAAAACAGTTTCATGCATGCGACAACAAGGAGACAACAACAAAAATTGAAACAGAGATAGGACAAGCTAGAATACATGTAAATGATAGCAGGCATTCAACGAAATCAAGAAAACAACACTCAGACAAGTGAATACACAAAAAGCGACATAAATGCAGCACAAGGCATGGGAAGTGAGCTTACCCTAAAACAACTGAGCTGAATGTGTTGGCTGTTCCTAGATGTGATGTGGTATGTTAGAGCTACAAGGTTGATGTGAGGAAAGATATCTGCAGTGTCATGTTGATGAGTTTTGATAACATCGAAGTTGTGACGTGCATGCCACAAATATAGGGGAAACGACACTTAGAGGGGGGTTTCTGAATTTCTCCTTGCGCGTAACCTCCAACTGCTAAACATAGATCCCTGAAATAAGGGATGCCTTTGCATGTTGCCTTGGGAGAAGCAGCCTATGCATGCAAGTCCTCTTTTCTCGGCCCCAGAGGGAACTGATCAACTCAACTTCACATGCAAGCGATTACTCAACTACTGGAGAGAAATGTGCATTTCTGACTGTAAGATGGGCCGACTGCCCAAGGGGATTGCACAATTTCTGGGCCCAGCAGCTGACTGCTACCTAGATTTGTGTAAATCCTGGGTTGAACTACCTGTTGATGGGAAAAATTGTGTAAATCCTACTAGGAGGGTTGGCTGGCAGGATTGTGTAATCCTGTATCACAATAGGCTATCAAAGGGAATTGTGCAATTCCTAGAGGGAAGGTTGGTTTCCCTCCAAAAATGCGCAAATTTCACTAGGAAGTTGGTAAGCCTGTAGTTGAACCAAGTCCGGATGAGTGGCCTATGAAAGGAAAATATCAAACTGTGATCAACAGGATACCTTTGAGCAAGAAAGACACTGGAGATTGATGACTTGAAGAAGCAGGGCAAGATATTGTGAAGGTTGGTAGGGAGGCTCCAAAACATGCTAAGGAAAAATTTTGGAGGGTGGTTTTAGTCACTACAACACTTGGTGACACACTGGTAGAACTCCAGCTCTCTGAATGGACCTTGTTCTTGAAAATAAAGTCTAACACCTCCGAAGTATTGTTCAGATATCAGCTCATCTTGGGTTCACACTAGCTTTATTGTAAGATGTAGAATCTGCCAAACCCTTGGTCAATTGACACACATTCCAAGCCAAGGAAACATAGTTGTTTTGAATGGTATTGAGGGGTATATAAGTGCACAAGCAATATAGTCATCATAGTCTAATTTTCATCTCTGGTGTTGCTCCACTGCTAGCTGGCTTGGAAAGTACCCCAGTGGAGTCACATAGGAACACAAGCATGGCTCCACTGCCAGCAAGCCTGGTCAGTAACTCGGTAGAGTTACTTGCATTACCTCCCTATGTAGGAAGCCTTTCCCTTCTTTCATCTTATTCATTTTTCATTTTTTTAATTTTCATTTTCACTGTGCATAGCACTTATTCATTTCAAAGGCAGAAGAGGGATCCTGACTTATTGAGAGCAGAAGAGGTTGTTCTAGAAAAGAAGTAGTTTAATGTATCTCTGATGTGCCTGCTAAGGTTTTTCCCCCTCACCTTATTCTACTTGACTGAGATGACAAGGGTTAACCCAAAAACAATCGACTAGAGAAGGCGACACTAGTTAGCATGCAATTGTTGTGTTTACACCAAGGTTCACTTCAAAGAGTACTCATTTTCCTTCAAAATATCATGGATTAAGAGTAACAAGTTCATCATACATAGGCAAGATGATAGATAACCAAGTAGTTATAGTTGTACAAACCCTCTTGTACTTTACCTAGCTTGTTTCATGAGTCACACATGGTTTGATGAAAACTAACCTATGAATGAAACAAGAAAACGAGCTAAAAATCAACAAAGAAAAGCAAGAGCAGAAGCAAAATTAAAAGCAAATCAAGTAAACAAACAAGCAAGAAAACAAACAAGCAAGCAAAGCACGAAAGCAAACAAGCATGCAGGAAAACAATTGAAAGAAAACACTACTCCTACTCCTACACTAACGGTGTATGGGCTTGATCATGTGAAGTGATACTTCCAATGCAGCCTTTGGCACATTGGTAGACCCATGTGGGTGAAGGCTTGGTCCGCGAGTAACACAGTTGTGTGGAACAACATACAAGAAAGATATAACAGTGAAGACAACCACACTTCGTGTTTCAAAGTGCCCACGTGACATAAGTGAGTTCATGTGCATGATGGATAGTCCGTGGACTTATCATGGTGCTATGTGACACTATGTAGAACTTTGAAGGACAAGCACACTCTTGACTGTGACATGCAAGCAAACGAAAGAAACAAAGATAACTTGTGTCATGCACGAGTGCTTGCAACATAAGACTCCTCCAATGCATGAGCAATGGGATTGTGCAATACAAGTGGAGGAAGTGTGATATGAGCGTTAGATTGATCTTGAGTGCATACAGATGAGTGATGAGAAGCATTGAGTGTTTGAACAATTTCTTGATTGGAAGCGAAACCAACCTCAGGATAGCGAGGGCCTGACATAACCATCAGCTCGGGTTGAAGTGCGTCGATGGTCTATGGGATTTTGGCTTCGTTGACAGATGGATCTTCATAGTCCAGTGGCTTAGATGGATTAACAATGAGTGATTCAACATCATGATTGGATGATGAGGTGAAGAGATCATGACAACAAAGCTTAGAAAATTTAGGATGTTGGTTGGCATCCTCATGATTTGACGAATCACACAGAGGGGTAGATGAGAAGGAAGGATGTTCACCCTCTGTGTTTTAAGAAAGAGAAGATGAAATATCAAGTGGATTTTCAATGAATGATTGGTCCTCTCCATTTTTTGATCATGGGCTAACATATAGTGTGTCCTGCAAAAGATGAAAAATGGGTGCATCCATAGATGAAGACACACATGTAAAATCATGAATGGCAGGTTCACCAATGATGTTAGGAAAGAACAGAGGGGGCTCAGATGGAAGGGAGTCATCCTTGGCCGAGCATTGATGTTGAAGCTCCCACTCATATTCTTCATGAATGACAGCGCATGTTGGTTGTGCAACACCAACTCCGTTAGTGGCTTGTTCCTCATTCACAACAAGTGAAGAGTTTGGAATGGACGAACACAAGATAGCGTCATCTGGAGGAACACTTGGGTGCAAAGACAGAGGTCGAAAAAAAGAATGCATATGAGAACTCGAAGGACTTACAACCAAATCTACGTGAAAATTTTGTGGAGTGATGTTGGGAGGGTGTGAAGGTTGAACAGATGTGTGAACATGATCCTCAACATCACAGGGCAATGATAGAACTGTTGAACGAGAGGGAGCCAAATAGTCCATAGAGGCAGTACCTTCTCCCACATGAGATTGCGCAATTCCATCAACGAAGAAGGTTGAGTGAGGCTTGGAATCAAGCTTTCTCTTGGGATGGGAAATTTCATAAGAGAATACTTGAACCGGTCCCAAAGATAAGAGAACTTCATCTGGCTCTTCGGAGCATGAAATCGTAAGTCACAGAAGCACTGCCAAAAATCAATAGAGGATTCAGGCGGAGCCCTCCATTGTTGTAAACATTTCCAGTCAAGATGGTCTGGATCAAAATGATGGAACATGTCTTTAATAAGGTCACAGAAGTGCTCACATGAGTGCACGGTGTCAGTCAGTAGGCTGACCACCCAACGAAATGAGGATTCTTGAAGTGTGAATGCAAGCAACAGACCAGCCTATTCATCAGTAAACTCATCTTCCTCATAAATTATGGAAAGGAAGTTATGTAAGTGCTCAGGTCAGGCCACTTCGCCTTCACCATCACACGTGGGATTGGAAAAGAGATTGAAAAGCTTCCTCGAGATGGAGACATCTACACAATTTGAAAAACACCTCGGGGGAAGAAGAATGCAAGACTCCATGAAAGATATGCAAAGGTTAAAAACTAGATGAGAGGACACTACTTGTCATCAGGACCTCCTTCTAGCACCAGAAATGTTGACGGTCTTGGACCCGCCAATATGTCAAGGGGATCTCACCGGTAAGAAGTCCTAATTAGACCTCAGACCATTTGGAGTAGGAGTCCTAGTAGCGGTTTGTAAGGTAATGCCTTGACCGTGATGTTGCATAGAGGCAAGTAAGATAACTCTATTAGTAGCAAGGTTGTGACTGATGTAGTGAGTCAAGGAATGAGTATGAGAGGTTGAACACTTCAAAGGGAGCGCAAGATGAAGGTGAGTTCTAGGTTGAAAGGGATCAATCCCAACTCAGCTAGGAACACACAACACAAAGGACATGCACAACTTCCAGCAGAGCAGTCAACACAGATGCAGTAGTCACAACATACAAGGCAAGATAATGCAAAAAACACTCAGAGATCAGTCCGAGATGAGTGTGACGATTGATACAACAAGGCTCATAGAAAGGTCTTTCTGATGTCCAGTAGAGCAGTCGACATGGACAGTGACAACATTAACAACATATGCAACACATTAACAACAAGATTCATATAATTTCATACAAATCCGTTCATATACAAGTACGTAAGTTAAACAACATATATCATTAAGCCAACCAGAGTAGTCCAACTACAATAACAACATATGCATGAAAATGTGTTGTCTTGTATTATATAAGAAGTCTAAGTCACAATCATACAATACACCATGTAAACTTACTAGCCCCATCAGTGGAATGTTACAGCCACATTCACATGCTCCTCTAAAGAGATGTACTAGCTTCGTGCAATGGAAAGGCCAAGGAGCATTACAATACTATCCAAGCCTTCTTCAAGATAGTCTTAGTAGAAGCTTGGCTGACCAAAAGCCTATACAATGAGTTATGAGGGACTATTTATAGAAAAGGGTGGGGTGACCCTTGATATCCCCTTTGTGACAGTTCAACTATGCTCATGACTCTTCACCTACTCTATGACTATTACATCCAATTGTTGACACTCAACTTACACTTGACATGACTCAACATTACAATGCAAATGTACTCATGTGAGACAAAATGGCTTGGGAAAGCCTTACAAGACATCACTGGCACTCGATCCATTGTGGTCAGACCAACTCTTTTACATGCTTTTGATGGTGAAGTAGGTGAGCTGATACCAAGCTTGGTCATCCTTGATGGTGTGCATGCACCTCATGGTGACATCTTGCTGAAGCGAACTCTTGCCTCCATTGCAACCGATGCATTGGTTCGGCCCCTTCATCCAACTCTTCTGCTAACATGCACATGGTCTTCTTGGGTACGGTTGAACTAGCAACACATTGATGCATAGTGTTTGTGTTGATCTTCAAGTGTGTGCTAGTGGTTATGTGCATCAACTTGCCGAAGTGCATGTTCAGCCCAATTGGACTTTCTTCTTGTCTTTGCATTGGTGAGTTTGTTGAATGGGTTGAATTTCATGTGTGCCCTAAATGACATGCATTCTTTTGGATCCTTCGCATGTGATCAACAACACTTCTCACCATGTTTGCTCTGTGTCAGATACTGGGATGGATCCTTAACTTGTACTGGTGTAGTTTCATCCATGAGTTCATGTTGCGCCCACTTCTGTTCTTGTTCCTACTGCAACTTATTGGACTATCTATGCAGCTTCATGTTCTTCCTGAGTTGTTGCTTTAGCACATGAAACTCCTTATTTGTTCCATATTCTACCTTCGCGCGATCTTCATGTCACTCTTTCACTTCATAAACTAAGTCTCCAAAGTTTCTTTCATTATCAGTGGATCTGCTTGATCTTGCAACTTTGTTCTTCCTCTATGTTGTCAACAACCTTCCTGTTGCATTCACTTCATTTTCTTTATTCACTACATTCGGTATGCTGCCTTTAGCTTCTGTTCAAGTTGTTGCTCATTGTGATTCTACTTCTTGATGTCCTTGTTCATGAACAACTTGATGTATTCGTGAGTAGGTAATCCCATGGACACTTGATCGATTGCATCCCCAAGCGTGCTCTAAATGGCGTCTTCATATATGTTCTCTTGGAAACCATTGTACATGTACGGCTGAGAGGCAAATGAAAACCCATGATACCTGGAGACATGGAAACACTCATAGAAAGAAATTTGTTAGTCGAAAATTAGAATGAACATGAGAACTAACTTGCAACATACCTAGGTGAATGATCATGAAGGTTGCACAATTTCGTTCGAGAGGTCGGGAGACTGACTGCCAAGACTACACAAGGCATAGTCTGGGTTGTTGAGAGACTGACTGACTACTAGAATTACATAATGCACATTCCAGCCAGGCAGTTGGCTATTGGGATTGGGCAATGAGCAATCCCAACTAGGAAGGATTGCTGGCCCAGGGTCAGATTTGGGAAAATTTTTGGGCCAAGCAGCCACTGACCTCCATAAATGCGCAATTCAGTCTAGGAGGCTAGTGTTGGGCCAGAATGCACAAATCTAGAGAGGAAGGTGAGCCTTCCTTCTCCAAATTCTGCAATGCAGCCTTAGTGAAGGCAGAGACCAGGCTAAGGTTGGCCTGACTTGCTGATGGGAAACTGAAAGCAAGTAAGCTGATTAAATGCATGGCAACACTAAGTGATAGCAGAAGTGATTAACAATGCATGTAAAACATGAATGGAATATTCGGCAAATAGATCAACATGCATGTGGCTTAGGCAGTTTGCCGGTTGGGAAAACGTTTGTGCAAAACAGTTTCATGCAAGTGATAGCCATGAAATAGAAACAAAAATTGAAACAGAGCTAGGACAAGCTAGAATACATGTAAATGACAACAGGAGTTCAAAGAAATCAAGCAAACAACACTCACACAAGCGAATACACAAAAATTGACAGAAATGCAGCATAAGGCATGGGAATCAAGCTTACCCCAAAACAACTGATTTGATGTGCTGACTGCTCCTATATGGGATGTGGGATGTCATTGCTACAAGGTTGATGCGAGGAATGAGCTCTGAAGCATTAGGTTGATGAGTTTTAATAACTCCGAGGTTGTGATGTGCATGCCACAAATCTAGGGGAAGCGACACTTGGTGGGAGGTTTCTGAATTTCTCCTTACATGCAACCTCCAGCTTGTAAACATAGATCCATGAAACAAGGGATGCCTTTGGATGCTATCTTGGGAGAAGCAGCCTATGCATGCAAGTCTTTTTAATCGGTCCTTGAGGGAACTAGTCAACTCAACTGCACATGCAAGTGACTACGTGACTGTTGGAGAGAAATGTGCATTTCTGACAGTAAGCTGCGTTGACTACCCAAGGGGATTGTGCAATTTCTTGGCTCAACAGTTGAATCTAATCCATATTTGTGCAAATCCTAGGCTAAAATTCTCATTGATGAGAAAAAGTGTGCAAATCCTGCTAGGAGGGTTGGCTGGCAAGATTTTGCAATCCTGGAGCCTAGTAGGTTGTTAGAGGGAATTGTGCAATTCCTGGAGGGAAGGCTGGTTGCCCTCCAAAAATGTGCAAATTTCACTAGGAAGCTGCTCAGCCTACAGCTGGACCATGTCCAGATGAGCAGCCTGTGAAAGGAAAAGATCAAACTGTGATTGATAGGCTACCTTTGAGCAAGAAAGACACTAAAGCTTGATGATTTGACGAAGTAGGGAAAGCTGCTGTGAAGGTTGGTAGGGAGGCTCCAAAATAGGTAAAGGAAAAATATTAGAAGCTGGTTGTAGCCCCTACAACACTTTGGAACTAAGATATCGAGCAGGTTAAAATGCAGTGGAAGCACTTTGGGCTTGATGAAGCTACATGGGAGATGACTAATTAGATGTGGGATATGTTTCCTTCTTTATTCATTGGTTGAGTGAATGTTTTTGGTTTATGTTTTTGTGTGGTGTTTCAGTATATGTATATATGTATTTGGATGTAAATAGTGCCATGAGTTGTGTTATAAGGATCCAGTAAACGGTATGGTTTTCATCTTGATATGTTTCTCATCTTGGTTTTATTCTTAGCAGGATGATCATTATAAATACTACAATGAGCTAAGTTATAAAGCTCCATGGGTAATATGTTTTGATTTTCAGTAGTCTTGTTGGTTGTAGGTGTCATTGAACACCGAGGATGGTGTTCCCCCAAGGGGGAGGGTTCTTTAACAACCCTAGTAAAAAATCCATGTAATAAAGTTAATAAAAGGAAAAATAATAACCAAGGTCATGGAATATGCATTCCAAGTTGAATGTTGGGAAAAAACATAGTGATGGGGATCACCTATGATTAATTAATTCCCTTGGAAATTGGAAAAGGAAATGGCAAACGATTTGGAAATTAAAAGTGACATTAATTGGCATTTTATTTATGAAAATAATGGAAAATAGGAGAAAAGGGAGGTGAAAGGCCACAAGTTTCATATGAGGAGGAATTTGAAGGAAATGTGATGGAATATGAAGAAAATAGAGGCCTCATAAATAAAAAGGCTTATGAGAATCAATTTGTAGTTTTTTGTCAGTTCAGTTTTTTAGTTCTCATTTACTCTCTCCCTCTCATACTCTTGGACACAAAGTTTTCTTGGAGCATTCATGGAGGAGTGTGGAATACTTTGGATTTGGAGGAAGAAAGAAAAATAAGAGCAGGAAAGCATAAGAGGACATCAGGATCAAAAACTATAACAGGTTTTGCTTGCATGTACTGAGTTGCATGTATGATTTCCTTGCTATTTTTGGCATGCATGGCGCATGCATGTGGTTTCTTGGTTATGATATTTCATTGGCATGGAGGATTGCCTAGATTGACAGTGATTTTTCTTAGCCTTTCCATTTCCTTGCCGAAGCATCCAATACCATGGACCGAAAACCATCACGTCCAAAACCATGGATCGAAAAACCATAGGTAGGTCCGCCTAACCTAATATGGGGTCGAAAAAAAATTCCCAGGGCATTGTCCCGAACCCTGTAGAGGGGGACTACCCACCCCCCTCAAAACCCCCTGTGACCCCCCGCTGTGCAATTGGTGCAACGAATGGGGGGCTCCGCCTCCCCTCTAACCTCCTGGTTCACTGTGTAGGTTAGTCGTGGAAAGAGTATAACACAACCCAACAAGGTTAGGATCAAGTGATCCTCTAGGCTGCATGTATTCATTCAGATTTGCAAGGACATGGGTCATCCCTGTCCCAAAATCCTGCAAAAGATCAGTTTGGGGGCTCATGGTTGGTGTTTGAGGAGGCCCTACTTCATTTTCCAGTTCATCATCAAAATGTTGTGCTCGTTATTGCTCTGAGTACGGTCTATCCTCTTCCTCAGATTCTTGTTCTGAATTGGCCTCTTCCCCAAGTTCTGATTCTCAATGACATCCATCCCCTTTTTTGGGTTCTTCCTCTAGCTCTAGCTCATAATTTCCTGGTTCGTCTGATTCTGGTTCAAAGTCCTATATATTAACTAGGCTAGATGATTCCACCAGTCGTTTAGTGATATATTGAGGACCCTCAGGCATCCTTTGGACTAGGTTCAACCTTGCAGACTGTCTGAGCTTGTGAGGTCTACTTTTTGAAGGAGCAATCATTTTTCTCTTTGGAACAGGGTTCTGTTGGCTAAGTTCCAAGGCTGCAGAGCTTTGGGCTAAAAGGCCTTGACCACTCTCAAGGGCCATTATGAGATCATTCCATGTTAAGTTTTGTTGACAAGATTATGACTAACTATTAGTTTGATCAAACAATGGTGACTAACTATAGTGTCGGGATGTTGAGCCTATCTTATCCTATCGGCAGTGTCATGCAATAATGAATTCAAAAGTGATGGCAAATTAACAGTGAGTTTTTTCTTTAGAATAGCTAAGAATTTGAGTTGGTGTTGCCTTACCATGTCTGGTCGACCATCACAGGTAATGTACCTCTTGACAACTCTTCCCAATTCACCCCATGGTTCTCCTAGAGAGGATGGTTGAATGCCCTTGCCTTTCTTGGATAATTCTTGTTTCGTGTCTCTAAAAATCTCCATCGCGTCATGCAACATTATGTGCTTTTTATACCATACTTCTCCTTCCGCCGGTAGCCCAGAAACTTCGCCTATCATAGCGTCTGATACTGTGATTCTTCTACCTCTCGCCATGGATTTCCTATTATGTAGATGTTGTAGAAACTCAGTAGTGATTTCCTCACTAGGGGGCTAAAATCTTGTGAAATATGATATCCACCCTGCGCGGACCAAAATTTCCCTGGCTCTGTCGGATACTTCTAGCACTATAGGTTCTTGGCACACTATCTTTCCACCCATAATGCTTGAGTTCTTCCTACTATTACAAAGGATTAGTGCAGTGGAGAAAACACAACAACAAACAACAAAAGAGAGATAGAACAACAAGTAGTTGTAATAGCTAAGTTTTACAATGTTAAGCGATATTTCTATGAGAATTAATATTGTTAATTCGAGGACTATTATTTTGCCACATGCCGCATGATCATGGGATATCATATCAACCTATGAAGTCCAATAAAACAACTACAATGCATGCACGAGTGTAATGGAGGTCTCCTCCCTCCTTCAAAATGAGAGGTCACCTACGTCCGAATGGATGGGGAAATGTTGTTTCGACGGTAAAGTACAATGGTGAAAGATACAACAGTAAATGAGACAGAGTACATATATTAATGAAAGGACTGTAAAAGGTATGGGTATAATGAAAGCGAGGTGTGTAATGATGGTTATTGATAAGAGATAAGATGCTTTGGTTGATGATAGGTTATGCGGTAAGGAAAAGAGACAACAATATGCAAGAAACAGATGCTTTGCTGATGATATTCCAGCTGAAAATGATATGATTGATTAAAAACATTAACTCATGCATAAAGGTTCAAAGTAGGGAGAAATTAGGGAAATACTCTCTCTGATAAAAGGAAAAGTAAGAAGAGGGTATTATAATAATTATTGATGTTGAAAATAGAACTTCAATACCATAAGCAGAGCTTCTGCTGCCAGCAGGCATCCATAGCCTCGACAAAGTTGCTTTTTAACCCATATGAGATAGAATCCTCAATTTATAGTTGGAGAATTCCATTGTTGTTTCTACAGAAGAGATCAGTGTGCTGACATGGTAACCATGGACCACAGTGCCATTCACTGGAAAGTATCAAAAGTGATCAGGTCGGTTTGTGATGAGACCTCCTATTCCAAGAATATTTTAGCCATCCAATGGATCATAACCTAGGTGTGGTGGCCATAGTGGGAATGTCATGTCGATACATCCTTATGAACATGGTAGGCTGGCTCCTAATGATACCCCCTATCCTCTATCTGTAGGAAAAATTTTGTTGTTATTATACTTTTTTATAATAAATAGAGGGAGGCTCAGTACTCCTTAAGAGCAAGGATGGTGGAAGAAGTTTAACATGTCAATAGAAAAAAAATATACCCATAATCTGATTTATAATAGAGAGAGGGGATTATAACCAGGAGGAGTGGAACCAACATGGTAAAGATGATCAATTGGTATCATATACAACAGAAATCAATACAGTAAAGTAATATATGAATAATTGTGTCCCTTTCATTTTTTTTTAAATCTATCATCAAGAAGTTGTCTTGTTAAAGATCATAATGTTAAGGGTATTCATCTGCTTCAATAGAATCCATATTTCTTGTCCTCATAAAAGTATTATACTTCATGCCATGAAAGGGAATTAAAAAAATGGGGCTGAGATGAGCTAGAAAGAATCCTGCAAGAGGAAGGAGGTGCTGTTTAACAACAAAATAATGCAAGGAAAAGGATGTTGTTTAGAAAACACACAACTTCACAAAAAGCAAAAATGTTGTTCCAAAGATGGAACAACAGCTGTTCAAAAGTGGGAACAGCCAAACACACTAAGAGAAAAAGGTGTTTTTCAAAAGTTTGAACAACAAACAACAAAATATGTTGTTCCAAAGTTGGAACAACAGTTGTTCAAAAGTTTGAACAACAACTCGCAAAAAGTGTTGGTCCAAAGTTGGAACAACAAACACGCAAAAATTTTTGTTCCAAATTTGGAACAACAAACATGCAAAAAGTGTTGTTCCAAAGTTGGAATAGAAAAAACTCAAAAAGTGTTGTTCCAAAGTTGGAACAGTGAAGATGCAGAAAAGTATTGTTCCAAAGTTAGAACAACAAAAACGCAAAAAAGTGTTGTTCCACAGTTGGAACAGCAAAAATGCAGAAAAGTACTGTTCCAAACTTGGAATAGCAAAAACGCAAAAAAAGTGTTGTTCTAAAGTTGGAACAACAAAGATGCAGAAAATTGTTGTTCCAAAGTTAGAACAAAAAAAATGTAGAAAAGTGTTGTTCCAAAGTTGGAACAGCAAAAACGCAAAAAGTGTTGTTCCAAAGTTGGAACAACAAACAAACAGAGAAAAGTGTTGTTCCAAAGTTGGAACAGCAAAAACGCATAAAAGTGTTGTTCCAAAGTTGGAACAACAAAAACACAGAAAAGTGTTGTTCCAAAGTTGGAACAACAAAGACGCAGAAAAATGTTGTTCCAAAGTTGGAACAACAAAAATGCATAAAATTGATGTGCCAAAGTTGGAACAGCAAAAACGCAGAAAAGTGTTGTTCCAAAGTTGGAAGAGCAAAAACGCAAAAAAGTGTTGTTCCAAAGTTGGAATAGCAAAGACGCAAAAAAGTGTTGTTCCAAAGTTGGAACAATAGACAAACAGAGAAAAGTGTTGTTCCAAAGTTGGAACAGAAAAAACGTAGAAAAGTGCTATTCCAAAATTAAAACAAAAAAACACAAAAAAAGTGTTGTTTCAAAGTTGGAATAACAGATAAATAGAGAAAAGTGTTGTTCCAAAGTTGGAATAGCAAAAACGCAGAAAAGTGTTGTCCAAAAGTTGGAACAACAGACAAACAGAGAAAAGCATTGTTCCAAACTTGGAACAACAAAAATGCAGAAAAGTGTTGTTCCAAAATTGGAAGAACAAAAACGCAAAAAGAGTTGTTCCAAAGTTGGAACAACAGACAAATAGAGAAAAATGTTGTTCCAAAGTTGGAACAACAAAAACATAGAAAAGTGTTGTTCCAAAGTTGGAACGGAAAAAAATAAAAAAAAGTGTTGTTCCAAAGTTGGAACAGTAGATAAACAGAGAAAAAACATAGAAAATCAAATCAGCAATCATGTTTACAGTTTTTACAAAAATAAATAACTTTTTACAAAAATGAAGTTGCTGAAGGATTGCCTTCTATAACTAGAACTTCCATGGTGGTGTCCTCGCATATCTGATGGTAAAAAGATTATCTTGTAAGTGGTTTTTGGTTGAGGCGCACCCGATGCCCATTTTCTTTAAAGGAAAAACCAAACCCATCAATGGTGGCCAATGTAAGAGTTCCATTGTCATGCACTTCTTTTATTTCATAGGGCCCTAACCACCTAGTCTATAGTTTACCAAGGAAGTCTTGAAACTTGGAATCGTAAAGAAGTGCCCAGTTGCCCACATGAAATGTCTTTTTCTTAATCAAGGAATCATGTCATTTGGCTCTTTGTTGTTGAATGAGTGCAGTATGTTGTAGAGCCAATAGCTGAATTTCATCTAATTCATTTATTTCTTGTAGCCTGTTAATCTAGGCTTTAGTTAAATCTAGTCCCACCTCCTGGGCTATCCTTAGTGTTTGTATCTCAAATTCTATGGGGAAATGGGTTCCTTACCAAATACTAGCTGATATGGAGAGTGTCCAGTAGTATTCCTCCAAGTCGTGCGATATACCCACAAGGCCTCTGGCAGTCGAGTAGCCCAGTCTCGTCTGTGCAATGAGACTGTCTTCGTTAGAATAGCTTCAATTACTTTGTTGGTACTCTCCACCTACCTGTTCGCTTGTGGGTGATACGGAGAGGTATTTTTGTGCATAATGTGATGATTCTTTAGTGTAGCAGCGATCTTGTGGCCTACAAATTGTGGCCCCCCATCAGTAATTACTTCTTTGGGTAAGCCATACTACACAAAAATTTCGAAAGGAAAATTAATCATTGTTTCCTCTATTGCTTTTGGTAACGCTACTACCGCCATCCATTTAGTCACGTATTTTGTTGCAACCAATATATATGATTCTGATTGGATGATGGGTTGATTTTCCAGATGAAATCTAATGCCCAACGCTTAAAGGGTTCTATCACTAGCTGTGGATGCAGCGGCATCTCATTAGATTGGCCAGGGCGGCCCATCCTTTGGCAACTATTGCATGCCTGGATAGATTTCTTAGCATCCTTAAAAATCGTGGGCCAGTAGTAGCCCATTTGTAAAATTTTATGTCCAGTTCCATGGTCTACAAAATGTCCACCACAAGGCCCATCGTGGTAGGCTTTTAAGATATCATAAATTTCATCTTCCCTGATACACCTGCAGATGTGCATATCGACCCTTGTGTGAAAAAGGTATCCTCCGATCCAGGAGAACCGAGTGTTGCACTGCACTATCAATTTCCTTTCTCTGGGTGTCAGATGTTTGGGAAGTTTTCCCACTGCTAAGTAATTCGCCACATCTGTGTACCATGGTGTTTTTATGGCCACAACAAACACGTGTTCATTTGGGAATTGGTCTTCTACTGCCACTACGTCATTTGTTCTTGGCACTCGGGAGAGGAAGTCTGCTACAAGGTTTTCCCTCCCGAGTCGATCCCTTATAGTTATGTCAAATTCCTACAAAAGTAGTAACCAACGTGTCACTCTTCCATTTGTAATGGGTTTATTAGCTAAGTATGTGATAGTAGAGTAATCAGTATATAGAACTATAGGGTATCCAGTTATATAGTGTCTAAATTTGTTAATAACATAAATAACAACTAGAAATTCCTTCTTTGTTACTTTGTAAACACAGCAAGAGTTAAGTTTTTGCTAATGTAATATATAGTGTAGGGTTTCTTATCTTCTTCTTGCCCATGAACTGCTCCAACGGTTGTATTTGACACTTCTGATGAAATCTGGAATGGTATATCCCAATTCAGGCCTCATAATACTGGTGCTATTGATACTAGCTGTTTCGAATCTGTAAAGGAAATGTCACATTTGTCAGTCCATATAAAATCAATATTTCTTGTCAAGGCATATAATGGTGCAGCAATTTGTGAAAATTTCTTTATAAATCTACGATAATATCCAGCAAATCCCAAAAAACTACATACTTTTGTTTGAGTGTAGGGAGTAGCTAATATGAGGATTACCTGTATTTTTGCTGGATCTACCTGAATTCCAGTTGCTGAAATGTAATGACCCAGGAACAAGACCTCTGTCATCATCATATGGCACTTCTCATTGCTTAAGCATATCCTAGTAGCAATACACTACTCCAGGACTTTCTCTAATGTCTGTAATGCCTGCTCAAAGTCATCTCCATAGGGTGTGAAATCGTCCATGTACACTTCCAATCCTTCATTTATAAAGCCTGTAAAAATATTGAGTATGGCTCTTTGGAATGTAGTAGGTGCATTGCACAATCCAAAAGGCAATACCCTGTAAGCAAATGTTCCCCAGGGGCAGGTAAAAGTAGTCTTATCTTGGTCTTCGGGGGCAATTTGGATTTGGTTGTAGCCACTGAAGCCATCTAGGAAAGAGAAGAATTTCTTTCCTTCCAATGTATCTAGAACCTGATTGATAAATGGAAGGAGAAAATGGTCTTTTTGCGTTGCCTTGTTGTGTTCTCTATATTCAACACATATCCACCATTTCCCATTCTTTTTGGGGACCACAACTAATGGAGAAACCCATTTACTATTATATATAGGATAGATAAAATTCACATCTAACAGTTTTTGAAGTTCTTCTTTAACAATATCCTTTAGGTGAGGATTTAATCTATGTTGAGGTTGTCAAATGGGTCTTGCATATTTTCCAGTGTAGATGTGGTGCATGCATAGCTGAGGATCAATCCCTTTCATGTCTGGGTAATCCCAAGTGAAAGCCCCTTTATATTTCCTAAGGATTTGAATAAGTTCTTGTTGTTGGTCATCACTCATATTACTGTTAATGTTCAGGATTTTCCCTGGCTCAATTTCGATAGGTTTGCTATTATGGAAAGTGATTGTTAGTATTAGTTGGTCATCGATATCTCTCAAGGAATCTTCTTCAATCTCATTATCAAGGATTGCTTCAATCATGTGACATCTTAGATTAGATACTGCAGCACGGTGATTGATGCAAGTGTTAATAATATCATATTTTGTTTGGTTTTTAAATTCAAGGGCATCTGTCAGAGTTAATGGTGATCGAATATTTTCTGTTAAATATGTTACAGGTTGCTTCCTAGTTTTTACAATGGTTAGGCTTGGCTGAGCAGGAGGGTATAAAGCTAGATTCTTCACATCATTCCCTATGGTTATGGTCATACTACATATTCAACAGCTTACATAAGCATCTACTATTGCTAGCCAAGGTCTTCCTAATATTAAGGGATGTCCATCTAGTTGATTTCTAGGATTCATAATCAAAAAATCTATCGGATATTCCTAAGAGTCTATTGAAACCATAACATCCTATAATGTTCCTTCTCGCTTAATGACTGAACAGTCGGCAAGTTCTAGCAAGGTAGTAGTTGGTTCTAAGGCTGTGATTCCAAGCATTTCGCAGGTTGTTGTTGTGAGAATATTAATGGCTGCCCCTAAGCCGACTAAAGCATTGGGAAAAGAGCAACCATTTATTTGGACTGTGACAATGGGTTTCCTAGATCTTCGTATTTTACAGGTTTCTCTTTGCCTAATAATAAATCAGACAAAGTTCTGACGACATCAACGGTTGGTGTTATTTTTGTTTTCCTCGTAGACTTTTTTTCACACAATTCCTTAATGGTTTTTGCATATATTAGAATGTCTTGAATAGCCTGGAGGAGGGGTATTTTTATGCAAATATTTTTGACTTCACCCAGAAGATAAAAGTCGGGATATTCAATTGGACATGGTATCAATATCAATCTTTCTAGGAATGGGGGGGAAGTAGTTATGATCTATTCGAGATTTTTCTGCTTGACTGTATCTTCCCCTTGTTTTGTTTGTTGATCATCTATAGTCAAAGGCTTATTTGGGTGCAATTCTTTAGGTTGCATATTTTTATCCTCGTCTGTAGTGATTATGCGTCTTAACTTGAGTTCATTATACTCTCTCAACTTAGCTTTAGGGTCCAGACACTCAATGATTTGTACTGACTAGATTGGTTTGTTGTTAGGATTTGGGTTGGGTTGAGCTGGGAGTTGCGGTCGTACATTAGATTGAGGATTCTGCTGCAATGTGTAAGGTGTTGGTAAAGTTGGTTGAGCCAGAGGAACTGTCCCTAGGTTGGTTCATGGATCTTTGCCAATTTGATTGCCAGTTCTGATTTTGAGAAGTGGAAGGGGACCATTGAGATGAATAGGTGTTTTTCTACGAGAATGGGGGAGGGTAAGAGGGATTTGGCCAATTATTGTTTGGATTTGACTGGTTGGGCCATGGCGGCATAGAGAATTCTTGAGGTGGCCAACTAGAAAAATGTGGTTGGTTCTGCCATGCTGCCCATGAATATTGCTAAGAATTATATTGCGAGGGAGGAAAGAATGAAGATGGGTTGGTAGGCATACATGTTTGACGTGCTTGCCATTGACGACGTTGGTTCAACAGATATACTGGTTCCACTTCTTCTTCCGCTGCCTTGAAGACTGCTTTTAATCCTAGGAGCGATGGGCAGCTTTCCATGGCATGCTCCTTAGTGCATATGGCACATGTTTGTATCATATCTAGCGGGCATTATTTATGACTATGTTTCTTTTTGCAATGGGGACAGAAAATAGCCAGGTTCTATTTTGCTTCGGCCTACTTTTGTTTATCTTGCATGATATCCAATTGTGTTGTTAGGGTCCCTAGGATATCAGTCTTGAAATCTTCTAACAGATTGCGAATTTTGACTCGTGTAATGCTTCCTCTAGAGGCTTTGCTGTCTCTAATGATCACATTGCGCCTGGCTGGTTTCAACCTTGTACTTCCCCTGGAGCACCTGATGCACAAGTCTATAATATTGTCATAATCTTCTTGATAAATATCGCCCTTAACCATTATATTCAATGTTTCTACCCATTGGTCTTTCATACCTTTAATCATCATGGGTTTTAGAACATTATCAGATAGATTTGCATAAGGAGATCTTTGCAGATTATATTGGAAATGCTCCACATATTCTTCCAGAGTCTCGTTAGACTTAGCTACCATTTAAAAGATTTCATCTTTGAGTTCTCTAGATTGGAAATAATCTTGGTATTTTTTAAGGAAGGATGTTTTCATTTTGTCCCAGTCATTGATGGTACCTCCACCAAGTCCCATAAACCAACGCAGATCTACTCCCTTCAAAGTAGAGGGGAACAGTTTCAACTTCTGAGGGTCAGTAGTGTAATCATAACCCCTACATAGGACATAAATTCAAAAAGGAATGCATTGGGATCTTCTGAGGTTAGCCCATGAGAGGTAGGAATATTCTGTAATGGGATAGATTTCATGGGGGCATTGATAGTTGTGTCAAAAATAGGGTATTGTAACGTAGAGGTTTGGGGTTGTCGCTGATTATTGGCCATTTGGTCAAATATACGCCAGTATCCTTTAAGGATCTTTGGAGCTAGAGAGTTGTTCCTAGGATGTCCAGAAGAGGCTGGAATGTTCTAACAGTGCTACCTTGATCTGGAACACTGGGTGTCCTCTGTTCAATCACTACTTCAGGAGATCTATGTTCTGATGATTTAATTTCAGGACTACCTGTTTCTCCTTCTCCTTCATGGAGGTTGCAAGAATTCCCTTGTTGTGAAGGGCGTGGTTGTGAATTTTCAATATCTTGAAAACTATGTTCAGACCCTTCAGTCTTACTGTGAATCTCAGCGTTAGCTACAGATGGTGATCCTGTGGCCTAAAGGAAGATAGTAGGATGTCTGGTAGCAACAATTCAGAGTCCTACTGATGACTGAGACTCAACTTTTCTTATGATTTTGTCAATAAAGGTTGATCATCCAAGGGTCACTGTTCCCTTAGATTTTTCAGGTTTGGGAGGAGGAATTATATATTTTTCTAGTCTTTTCTTCTTAATCATTCATAAAAAAATACAAATGTTCATTTCTACCTTAAATTACTACACAATTCTACTAGAAAGCGGGCGGAGGAGCGAGTATTTTACTCGCTCATTACGCAGGTTCTTACCTCCTGTTTTTAATACCCAATTCTCTCTCATTAGATAAACATCAAACATACATCACTCTTTGTAAAATGGCAACACTCTCCCCAGCAACGGCACCAAAATGTTTGGTGCTAAAACGTGTCTTTTAAAACTCCTAATTACCTCACATTAATTATCAACCTAGGTAAGTCTTTTTGTTCCAAGAGTGTACACAATATGTGCAAGCTATAAATCCAGAGAGTAATGCTTTAAAATAAGTTATTAAATTCAATACAGGAGTAAAGGGATGCAATCACAAATCTCAAGCTTGTAACTTTAAGGCAAGTAATTCATCTAAGCATCATGACTCAATCTCAAACAAAACCATAATTCAATCTTAATCAACCAATTCGAATGATAATCAACCTAGAGCACCGTAGCATTAACTGAACTCTTTCAGCTGGACTTAAACTACTGGATAGAAGGAAAGGATTTGATCTAACCAATAACACTCTATCCTTTAATTAACCAGAAATTATTCTTTAACTGATGACTAATTCAATCCATGACATGAATAAATAAAACCAATCATAATTGTACATTAATGAAATGAATACCTGAAATCTGAATTAACGAAAGTAAATCAACTGCAAAGATGTAAAGCAGAATAAACTTGTAGGAAACAGGAAAGTATAAAACAAGGAACAACAGTAAGATCCACCAGAGCCTGAGCCCTAGTCACCAACAAATACTGCTTAGCTACTTCAGAATATCCGAATGAACATCAACACAAGCTATATATTAATCATCAAATTCACTTGTCATTACAATATGATCTCGTTCTTTAGAATCACACTTCTATAAATTAAAATTACAATTGAAGTAAAAGGCGAGAGATCCCTTTCTTCCTTTAGTTTTCCCCTTTATAGTCAAAAGGAAAAAGATAAATGTGATCCCTCAGGATCAAGAGATCTTGAGGGATTCACAACTAACTGCTATCTTCAGACAAATCTTTCATATTGCGTTGATCCTCTTGATTCGTTCCTTGGTTCGACTGCACATGACGTGCCTCATTTCCCTTTATTAGCTTTTGTTTTTCCGACTTTGGAATAAGGACTATTCCATCTATTGTTTTTCTTCATAAAAAGCAATGAGAGTTAGCTTGGATGGTCAAACTGTATCAAGAGTAGTTTCATTCATCCCTTATCAAAATATTATCAATATTTTATTATATCATGGCACAAAATGTATAAGAAAAGAGGAAAAATACAGTGTAATCAAGAGTAAATACATACCTATTGCACGGCTCAACAATGAAGTTGAAGGTAGATGCAGAGTCTCAAGAGTGGTAATCGCCTCCTTAGAGGCTTGAGGATTTTTCTAACTCACAAAAATGGATAAGACAATAATAGGGATAAGATCTGAATGATTGGAAACATGCATATTATCGTGAGAATCAGGATTCATTTCAAATGAAAATGATTTTAGAGAAAGATAAATAAATCATTAGATTTTTTCATCCAAATACATCCACTCCATGTCTCATTTAGGAAATTAACAACAAAGATGAACAAACCTAGTAGAAAAATCCTCTATTGATTCTTTGGGTTTTAGTCTAAGTTGATTTATCCTTTTAAACACATCTTGACAATCGTACATGTCAAAGGCTTGACAAATTTCATTGATGAGTTGCTCGAACAAATAGATGGGAGAAACTGGTAACATGTGGCACCAATGCTTGATGTGACCTTCAAGTGTGAGGGTGAACAACCTACCCATAACATATTTACAATGTACTATGTTAGAAATAAAAAAATGGATAACTTGACACGTGTTCAAATACAGTTATTCAACCCTCACTATTATGAAACCAGCTCACAAAAAGATAGAAAAGATAGATCAGCCTTAGAATTTAGCCTCTTCGAGGAGGAAACCTCCTTTACATTACACAAATGAACAATTCTTGGATGATACAAATGACAAAACCTCCATTCTATATATAGGAGTCTAAGGGGTCACAATATAACCAAGCCGACTTAACAATAATAATATAAAGGCACAAAAATAACAATAGTGGGATTCTAGGGGGCACAATAATAACAATAATGGGTACAATGAGAATAGTAATGGGGGAATCACTAGTATTATAGGGACCTAACGTGCCCCTCTCCTTCAAAAAAGTGTTGTCCTCAATGCTTGAGTAGTTCTGGATGCTTCTGTATAAAATTCTCATCCTCCCATGTGG
>APFE030572120.1:286304-297198 GCA_000404065.3 Pinus taeda
ATGATTAACATTTATTTTGTTCTCATCATGAGTTTCCTTTACTACCCTTTCACCATTAGTAAGCATTTCTTGTAGAAACTTTTTCAAATCTATCTTCAAATCTTCCATGCTTGTCTTCAAATCTGTCTTCAAATCGTCCATCTTAGCTTTCACATTGTCCATCTTAACTTCCACGCCATCCATCTTAGCTTCCACTTCATTCATCTTAGCTTCTACACCTTTCTTTAAACCATCCATATTAGCTTCCACGCCTTTATTTAAACCATACATCTTAGCTTCTACGTCTTTCTTTAAGCCATCCATCTTATTTTATATTACTTTTTATGCGAGTGAAATTTGTTGCACTTGGTCTCGTAATTTTAATATATCATGTTGCTTTTCTTCCTCTTCTTTATGAGTCATGCTAGAGCTTTTAGGTTGCTTACTAGGTGTTTCCATTTTCTTTCTTTGGGGCATCAATTACCGATAATAATGCTTCACTATGCCCTTTGAATTCTTTTAAACTAATTTTTCAAATCAAGATTATGCAAAATAAAAAAAAAAAAAAACTACACAACTTTTTTCACTTTGTGGGAGCTTGATATTGAATCTAATGTATCTTTTTAATTTGGGATCTCCTAGGTCTGAACTTTCTTCCTGCGATAATCCTCTGAGTAATATTTCTAACCCCACAAGTATATCAAGATTGGATTCTCCAATGAAGAGTTATGCAAAATCTCCCACGATGACATGAGTATAGACTTTTTCAGTAGAACAAACTTGTACGATATGCCACGGGTCACTGTTTCAACCTTAGGTTCTGAAAATGGTACCCAAAACACTACAGTCCATCCTCTTTTTGCAAATTCTTACGAAAATTCAATATGATGCTCAGAGAGAAAGTTATGATGATTTTCCCAAGGTGACATGTTTGTAATGTAATTCGGGGCTCTGGAAAATCCCTAACTTCCTCATATTAGATCTCTGAAAATATAGAGAGATAGGATCTGAAATTTGGAGCCGAAGTTTAGACCGATTTATTCGCAAATGGGGTTTTTTTTTAGCTTTTGAAACTTTGTAGAGAAAGCATTATATCGAACATTTCATGATGAACTATTTTAGATGAAATTCTAGAGCTTGCAAAATCCCTAACTTCCTCAGATCATATCTCCGAAAATATAGCGATACAAGATATGAAATTTGGACCCGAGCTTAAAAACGATTTTGTCTCAAATGGATTTTTTGTTTTGTTTCTGAAACATCATAGAACAAAATTTATTGCGAAACTTCCATGATGGCCTGTTTGGAGTAGAGAAACCCTAGAATCCAAAGCTCTGATACCAAATGTTATGAAACCAACTCACAAAAATTTAGAAAAGATAGATCAACGCCTTAGAATTCAGCCTCTTTGAGCGGGCAACCTCCTTTACATTACACGAATGAAAAATTCTTGGATGATACAAATGACAAAACCTCCTTTTTATAGGAGTCTAAGGGGTCACAATATAACCAAGACGACCTAACAATAATAATATAAAGGAACAAAAATAACAATAAGGGATACAATGACAATAGTAATGGGGGAATCACTAGTATTATAGGGACCTAGCACTCACCATCAAACTTCAACTATGACAAGTGATAAACTTCAACACGAGTAATGAGAGATTAAGAGTTTGATAAAAACAACTTGGGATAGAGATTTGGGATAGAGTTATTCAAAGATATAATATTAAAATAAAAGCTTCATGGGGTCATCTTTTCATCTAGCCCTAGATAGTGTTGGATGTCCTGCCAATAGCTAGAGAGTTGTCTCCCTAGTGTGAAGTCTCAATTAGACCTCACACAATTTGGGATAAGAGCCCCATCCGGTATGTCAGCTCAGCTGACATCATGTTGATTTCTCTCCTGTTGTTAAATGGGGAGATGCTAGTGTGAGGACAAAAATTTAATTCCCGAACAATGAGACAAAGGTGACCCAAGATTGTGAAACTACATAAATAGGTACAAGAAAGTAACAACAACAACAAGAATTATGCCATGAGAAATATCATTGGGCCAAAACAATCTCATACATACATGAACAATAACATGCCAAAGGTTAATTTCAAATTAGTTCACAATAGCTCACCAACATGGCATGGAATAAGTATGCACATATTCAAAAGCAGATACACATGCAACAGCTACAAACTAGTCCATAACATATTGTGTGAATGAAATCATGCATACAAATATAAAAAAAACACCTCATAACCAATAAAACCACTATGAGTAAGCATGGGAATCAATGTTGGAAATTAATAACTTCTTATTAATGCTACTACAAACACAAGTACACGTCTTGCAATCCATCAAATATCAACAGTGCAACATGGGTTGCTCATACCATTATTCATTGCAAAACCCTAGCCTCACCATAACTCATTCTAATAGATACTAAGAGCTGAGTGCGTCTATCTCTCAAGCACAAATAAGCTATCCAATGCTAGTCCTATCTCAAGTGCTAAAAAAATATATTACACATGATACATGAGGGTATACTTATATAGGTGAGTTCATTGTTCATCTACTGTGACCATTCACCTACCATCATGAATCCTAATCTTCCATATGACTCTCTACAATCTAGTGGTTTTCACATGCTTAGATCAATATCTACATAGCCATTAGCATCATTATGAGAACCATTTACATTATGACGGAAGAGAGGTCATGAGCATAATAAAGAAGGTTTTGAGAAACCTTAGGGTTCTTGCTGCCAATGTTGATGTGAAGCCATGGAGACTCGTGTGAACTGTTGAACAAGACTTTGGTGTTCATATTTTGTATTGAATTTATATTCGCTTGCTACTACATCTACCACTAAGGTTGAAACAATTCCTTAGAATGTTATATGGAACCTATTTTCTTGCTAGTTGAAAATCGTAATTATGTAACCCTTTTTAGAACCCTAACTTCCTTCATGCAAACCGACATTTCACTCCCTTTCTTCTACCTTCAAAAAATAAGACAGGTCATACATATTCACAATTAAAGAATAATATTAAAACACAATCAATTAATCAAAATAAAAACACTAATTTGGACCCTTGTGCAATCCCTTTATACACGAAAGCTTTGTAAACATATGTGATATGTGCAGGATCATCCTAAGCTATGAATATTCTTCCTTAGACAGTTAATAATCTTCTTTCCATTTGTATTTGGCTGATTTAATTGTGTCGTGTGCTATCCATTTTATGAAAATGTTATCTTGAGATATGTGAAACAAGTGTCCATTTCTTGGCCCTCTCTTATAGAGGATTCACCTGTTGTATGAAATGAAGTTTGAAACTGTTTGAACCAAAACTTACAAAATTATACATTAGAGGCTAGACGTCTAGATTAGATTGACCATCTTGGACTCGAGCTTACTAATATTTTTTCCTTGGACTTGATTTTTCAAACTATGAGTTCTAACATCAGCACCCCAAGATTTCATTCATGACTTTGACATGGTACATACTTATGAGCATTATAGCCAAGGGAGCCTAGTATATCAGGGGAATCTTGATGTTGTGAGATAGCACTTAGAGATGTTATCTTCCAATCAAAGAGGGGGGGATTGCCTTCCTCTGTGATGCGGGAGCAACTAGCAACAAAGCAAACAAACTGGACTAGAGGATCAGAACAAAAGAAAAGCGTGATTTAAAGCAGAAAAATAGATTTAAAAAGGATAAAGCAGATTTAAAGCATGCATGCATGAAGCTTTTGTGGAGAAAATCAAGAGAGGATAAGATTGATCCTTACTAAAATTCTTATATAAATGTATAGTGTGATAGGGTGTGAGACAGGCATCTTAATTTGTGAGGAAATTTGTGAGTGAAAAAATGTAGTCGAGCGTGAGCTCGATTCTAAGGCTGAAATGCCTTACCTGTAACCGTGCTGTATTATTCATATTATAATATATGTGTTGTGTTAATGGCGTGTCTGTGTTTATGTGTGTTTTGGCTATGTAATAAGAGGGATATATATCTTCCACACAGTTCATTTTTGTATGGATGAATAAAAAGGTTTGGATGTGCTCTAAATTAACGGTGCGTGGACTGTTGTTTTTATGATATGTATGCCTGTAGGATTCGATGGGAAGCAGTGGCACTTACATTTGAATGTTGTGTTAATTAACGGTACCGTGGCAGTTGAACAACCCGTATACAGTGCGCAGTCCAACAAACTTTCCATACGCTGCAACTATAATTTCGATGGTGTTTATTTGTTAATGCTAAATGGTTTGAGTTGTGTGTTTATTAACAAGCTGTGCACTGTACGCATAAATTCATAAACTATGTACTGTATAATGTTACAAAAGTTCTGATAACGCTGTGCGTTCAACGGTGTGCTGCTATAATGATATAATGCGTGTGCCTTCAAGAGTTCTGTGCGCCCAATCCTATATACCTTGTTTCATTCATGAAAACGGTGAATAGATAAAGAATAGAGAAAGAAATTGCAGCGCTGTGGAAGATTTATGCATTACTTGTGGAAGCGGGGTTGATTGCATGCTTTGGTTTTAGATGTTTGATTTAAATTTAGGTGCTTGATTTTAATGAGGATCCACAGTTAGAAAAGGTTCAAAGTCAAAAAGCTTCCATTGCGACTTGTGGGCCTATACACCACCGGCACAGGATCACGAGATTTTTAAAGAATTTGGGATTTTGGGCAACCCCCAAATTCTCATTTTCATCAGGTGGTATCAGAGCAGTAAAAGATTTTGCGGAAAGAGGTACAGTTGTGTTAAAGATGGAGAGTTTATGGTCTTGTGATTGTGCAGATGGCAGCAGCGAAAGGTGAGAAGATTTGCAGCAACCTAGAGGATGCCAAAAGACCGAGTACGGAGGGCTTGGTGAGGTATCGTGTAACAGAGGAGGTTGTTACTGTAGAGGTTGGTTGCAGCTCACAGTTATAGTGAAGGAATGCAGTGTATAAAAGTGCTAAAGACCAAGAGAAGCATATGACTAGGAGGTCATAAATTTTTGTGCCTCAGGAGTCTGATGCGGGAGCAACCAGCAACAAAGCAAACATTATTTGTTAATGCTAAATGGTTTGAGTTGTGTGTTTATTAACAAGCTGTGCACTGTATGCATAAATTCATAAACTGTGTACTGTATAATGTTACAAAAGTTCTGATAACGCTGTGTGTTCAACGGTGTGCTGCTATAATGATATAATGCGTGTGCCTTCAAGAGTTCTGTGCGCCCAATCCTATATACCTTGTTTCATTCATGAAAACGGTGAATAGATAAAGAATAGAGAAAGAAATTGTAGCGCTGTGGAAGATTTATGCATTACTTGTGGAAGCGGGGTTGATTGCATGCCTTGGTTTTAGATGTTTGATTTAAATTTAGGTGCTTGATTTTAATGAGGATCCACAGTTAGAAAAGGTTCAAAGTCAAAAAGCTTCCATTGCGACTTGTGGGCCTATACACCACAGGGCCAGGATCACGAGATTTTTAAAGAATTTGGGATTTTGGGCAACCCCCAAATTCTCATTTTCATCACTCTGGATTGTTTACATCAATATTTTTTCATTGTATAGGTAACACCATACTACAAATCATTTGCATTCAACGATGGAGAGCAAGATCATAAATTTATCATCTAAAGTAATGAGTTCTTATGAGATTCCGACTAGTTGACCCATCATTAGTAGAAAAACTCCCTTGAAATAACTCTCCATAGAGGAATTTAACATTGATTTCACCAATACTTTTTTCCAAAAAGCAAGATTTCCAACCATTGCATATGGTTTTCTCCCCAACGATAATGTTGGTTCTCACAATTATTTATCAAGTGCCTTTCAAAAACAACCACCAACACTAAAACTTTTTCCTACAACACGAGCATCTCCCCTTTCAAATAATTTCAATGTGACTATATGTTGTTCTTTAAATGATTGGAAATGTAGTATTTTCAATGGATTTTCAATTCCTCCTTTTTCATAGCATCTTTGCAATGATTTGTGCATATTGAAAGCTCGATCATATTTCACAAAAAGTTCTAATTGCACTCCATATTGGTAGTGCAGGTCACCTTGAGAGGTCATAATCATTAATGACTATGAGAAGTGACTGGAGGAATTAAATGCCCAAGAGGTAACTGAGCAAGGTCAAGGTGTCCAAGAAATT
Organism: Pinus taeda; assembly: GCA_000404065.3. Taxonomy (NCBI): domain Eukaryota; kingdom Viridiplantae; phylum Streptophyta; class Pinopsida; order Pinales; family Pinaceae; genus Pinus; species Pinus taeda. The sequence goes on from APFE030572120.1 coordinate 292,451, forward strand.
GAACACTCACTATACCCAATGGGTAGGCAATATCTACTGACAACTAGGGAAATTGTTTGGTCATTCAACATTGGAGGACAAGTGAACAAAAATGAAATATATTGCTCTAAGTAACAGAGACTGATCCTATGATTTAAACTAGCATTTGGATTCTTTATTGAGGCCAAAAGGTGATATGAAAAAAACTAATAAATCTCAAGTTAGCTAGAGGAATGAAGTTATTTGATAAATGAGTGTGATTTTCGTTGCAAGAACCTATTGATGGTGTTGGATACTGCCAACATATAGGGGATCTCCCTTATATAAGGTCCCAACTATACCTTACGCAATTTGGTGTAGGATTCCCATCTGGAATACGATCGAACTATCGTTTACTTAATGATATGCCTTGTCTTTAGCTGTCAGCATGAGAGAGAATTGAAATTGTCTTTTTGATGAGCAACCTAGTATGCTTTGTATATATTTGATTAAAATTGTATCCAGGTTTTTCTAAATGAAGTGAGCCTCTCAAGAGAGAAGTAATAGTACTACCCTAATGGAGACACACATGAGAGAGAAAGGTTTGTCTAACATTAAGAGAAATAGTTCACAAGGATGTGATGATCATTATAAGAATAACAACACATTTCCAACAAGGAGTATTGAAGTAACTGAAAAATTTCAACTAATCCAGTACTTAATGAAAAAAACATGAACCGTAAAACTAAAATAATAGTCTTAATAACATTCATAATCCATGCATGAAAATGTGTCGGCTTGAAAAGGCTTCAATATTGTGCAAAAGTCCCAAGATACATAAATGCAATGAACACAACTAGCTCCAATAGTGGAGCGTTAGAGCCACTACTTGCTCCCCAAAAGTAATAACTTTGTCTCTCTAATTCATTATGGGAGAAGCCAAGGTTAAAAGTATTTTACATGAGAAATTAGGATTTATTTATAACTTGAGGAATGACCTTCCAAATCCCCATGACTCTTGACTTTCTAACTTCTAATGGCCGTTGGACTTCTACAACCTTTTGGAATTCAAAATGACTTTTGGAATTACGTATGACTTTTCATATTACATGTCTTTTAGAGCTCCATGACTCTTTAGTTCACACATGACTCTTGGGCTTCCACTCATTTTTCCTTTACAATGATTACAATAATACATCATGACCTCCACATCATTATATGATGAAAATAGACATGCCACTATCTTGGATGACTGGGACTAATAGTAGCTAATGACATAAAATTTCTCCAGTGGTGATATAGCTACCCCTGTATTTTCTCTTTGTTCATCTTCTGATCATGACACTTTCACCCTCGAAAGGGTCTTCAATCTTGGAGTCTTTTGGGTGCTTATATCATCAAGTTTCAAGTGTGTTCTTGGTTCTTTTTGTGCATCCTTTACTTCTCCTATTTTCTTGATATTCCTCATGTACGCTTGCCATGAGGTCCCTAGAATACATGTTTCTCTAATCACTCATGGCGAGCAACTATCAACCCAAAAATATCCTATTCTACCATGTTTTTTGCATATTTTCATGTTTATTCCTTTTTGGTGCACTCAAAAGGGTCAAAAGTGCTTCAGAGCACATGGATGCATTTGGAAAAGCTGAAGGGCTAGAGAGGAGGCAATCCGGGGCTTTAGCATGCACACATGCACTCAAGGGAAGAAATTAATCAAGATAGGGTGCATGTCGAAAGTCTGAAGGACGAAGTGGAAGGCTTTGGGCTTCCCAAGTGTGTTGTGCACTCAAGGGAGAGGGGGAATGTGTAGGGCGCACTCTTGAAGGCTGAAGGTTGAGGCTTCATGCCTTCGGGTGTGCTCATGTGCTCAAGTGGGGATTCGTGCCTTCAGGGTGCATTAATGTGCTCAATAATTTCAGAAGGGCATTGGGTGAATATGGGAAGGTTGAAGGATTGAGCTTCAGGCCTTCAGGGTGTGCCAGTGCACTAAAGGATGCCACACTTCTTCGAGTTGAAGGAGTCTGCTCAAGGAAGGCTTAGTCATTTTGGAGGGATTAGTTCAAAAAAATGAACAAGATTCATGGTTTGGGAGTGCACCCATATCTCAAGGAGGGTACAGGGTGCACTTCCAATCAATGAAGGATCTCCCATTAAGGGTTTGGAGTGTGCTTGTACACTCTTGGCCTTAATGGGATTTCATTGCAACTAAAATTTTTCTAAGTGATTAGGAAAGGGGTGAATAGGATGAGTTTAGACATATAACTAAGTGCGATGCACACTAACTCATCAAGAAAATTAATACAAGCTCGAACATTAATGAATATACATTGAAATGACACTTTCTACATGTTCTCCAAGTACTACTAGTGGAGTGTGTGTGACTGTGACCCAAAAGTGTCATTTAATAACACAAAGATGTTGTGACCTTGAAATGCACCTATAGATGTTATAATCAATGCGAAGATACTTGAGATAATTCACGAACACTTACAACAGATAAAGCAACATGAATGAAACTTAACAAATGAGGAAACAATTGATATTCCAATGACATAGGCTCCAAAATCCGAATGTAGTGGAATTTTTAGAGGGTGTTGTAGTAACGACAACAAAAACATATGGTACCTTTGACTGCACATAATATTCTCCATGTTCCTCCACTAAAGACTATTGAAGTCGATTGAAGACTCAAATTGTTTATACCTAGTTACTGCCAACAATGCCTTTTGTCCATGGAGTGTTCGGATTTCTTCAAGTAGTTTTGTTTCTACAACTCAAGGCGTTCAATTTCCAAAATATTCTCCTTTTTCTCCTCCTTTTTTTATTCCTTTCATCCTTTTGATTTTTTTATTCTCCAACATAATATTTTTCGATTTTCTATGTGTAGTGATATCATTCCTAGAGCATCTCCTTATCAACAACACCTATTTGTAATGAGAGGCTGATGCAATTTATAACAAAATGTCATGTCTATAGGAGGCCATGCATTATATGTGCAAAACCATTTATCGGACATGACAAATAGGTCACACATCCCCTTGGCAAGGTGAGTCACAGTTTTGTGTTGGAAAATCTGGTCATAGGTTCCAATTGCAAGGTTGGGGACAATAATGCAACCTGATGGTATCATTTTTCTATAAATTTAGCGTGCAAGTCATAGTTTGAGGTAAGTCACAAGTAAATTCGATTTATGGAGATATCACATTGAGAAACTATGACATTCTAGGAGGCCATATTGTCAAACTGTCACTTGTTGTGAGGTCACATGGTCACATTTCAATGCGGTGATATTTTCAAATTGTAAATGAGGAGCTTTCTGGTTTGATTTTACAACTTGTGGAGGTCGCATAGTAGCAATTTACAAACATGTCAAATTTTAGGTGTAGTGCATTGGTTAAAAGATCAAAGTGCACTCTCACATGTTTTAATAATTGACGACATGTGCTTCTTCCCCTACTTCTTCCATTATTTATCCATTTTAAAATTTTCCCTTTGAAATAGTATTTCGCTATATTCTCCTTCACTAATTTCTCGGGTACTTCACTCAAGTGTTTCTTCAATTTCAAAATGTGACCAATAAAGATTAGCCTTGCCAAGCAGAGTGAGTTAAAGTATCCTTCAAAATTGTTTTGAAACAAATTCCTCGATAGCAAAATTCGAAGCCCTGTAGTCACTCTCATTAATATATTTCAAACCTTTTACTTAGGAATTCAAAGAATGAGGCATGCATAAAGAATTGAAGAGTTGGTCTGCTTGGTCACTTCAGAGACTTTGGCATTGTCTTCACTGGTGAACACATAAAACAGAGTCGCGTAGTATCAACACAATTCCTTTCTTATGCCACTTATGTAGCATTTTATGCTATAAATATTAAAGAATTTTTTGATGGGTGCTTTATGTGATATCAACATTACATATCCTTTAAAATATGAATTTTTTCATGCAAAATCTCTTGATGAGTGCAAAATATGAAATGAAGCATGCTTTTGGGGGAAATGCATAATGGTTTGTGTGCTGGAAACCAACAAAGATAACTTTGAGGGAACTAAGAATCATGTGTGATTTTCCTATCATGGGATAATGAGAGATAATTAAACTCCTAACATGATCACTACATGATAATGCTTTCATTTCATTTGATATTAATGAACAAGCAATGTTTCCCTACATAAAATCAAATTCCTATTTTTTGGTGAACATCCATTGCCTTTCCCAACTCTAGAATTATTATTTGTATGAAATTTTACTTCCCAAACAAATAAAAAGACTAGAAGGATGGGGATCCATTTAAGGAATCCAAAATGGGAATTTCTATGTATCCAAAATTATTATCCCACTAAAGGTGTTAGCTTGATGTGCTTCTTCCTTTCTTTGGATTCCATACCCCATTTGGCCCAAAGATCTTAGTTATCGCATGTATAGAATCAAATTAATCCTTCACTATGAGTTTTGGCACTTGAGAGTATAGAAAATGTGTATACATCTATATTGGGCTTGAACAAAGTTTCAACAATCATTCTTATTTGCTTCCCCTTAATCTAAGTCTAAAATGTTCTATGGAGATCTCCTTAACTGTTAGGTCCCTATACTACTAGTGTAACCCCTTATTGTTGTTACTAAAACCCCCTTATTGTACTATTGTGCCCATATAGTTCCCTTGTTTTTATTATTATGCCCCATAGAAGCCCACGATTGTTATTGTGGTGCCCCTTCAATATTATTGTTATGTAGGCTCTGATTGTATTGGGACCCCTTAGACTCCTATATATAGAAAGGAGGCCTTGTCATTT
>APFE030572120.1:297625-315400 GCA_000404065.3 Pinus taeda
GATCTTGGGAAAATCGTCATAACTTTCTCTATGACCACCAGATTGAAATTTCATAAGATGTTATAGAAAGAGGACGGAATATAATTTTCTATATATTATTTTAAATTCCGAAGGTTGAAACACTGACACATGGCACTTTGTACAAGTTCACTCTACTGAAAAAGTATATAATCAGGTCAACATGGGAGATTGGGCATAACTCTTTCTTGGAGAATCCAATTTCGATCAGACTAGTGGAATTGGAAAGAGGACATAGAGGGCTATTGTAGATCACAATTTCAGAGCTTGGAGATCCAAAATTTCATAGATACAACAGATTCAATATCAAGCTGCTAAAATCAAGAAAAATAATGACTCTAATCAAGAAAATAGAAACACATAGTAAGAAAAATTGAAGGGATGATTTGAGGAATGTGATCGAAGATATGATCAATAAGTTAAATGGTATAGAAGAAAAATTGAATGGAAATCTAGAAGATTTGAAGAAATACATGGAAGGTTTGAAGGAAGGTGGGAAGAAGTCACTACAAGAAAGGCTTCCTAATGCCAAAAAGATATTAGAGGAAATTCATGATGAGAACAAAAGAAATGTTAATCATGCTTTCATAGACTCTAATGTTGGATTGAAGACCCACCATAAGCCAAATATAGATATGAGGAAATTTGATGGCAAGGATCTGATAACTTGGATACTATAGATGGAGCAATATTTTGATCTACATGATGTGGAACCGCCACAAAATGTATGTATTGCATCTTTATATTTAGAACCGAATCAGTTTGTATGGTACAAAGGGATTTGTTCTCATAAACAACTTGTCACCTAGTCAATTTTCATAGAGGAAATGAGAGCACATTATGAGGATACAAAGAGCATCACCTTCTTTAGCCAATTGATAAATCTCAAACAAAAGGGTTCAATGGCATAGCACATTGAGGACTTACAGAAATTGAATATAAGGGTAAATGATATTCCAGAGAAGCATAGGGTTCAAGTCTTCATAGGGAATTTAAATGATAACGTCCAACATGAGGTTCACCTTTGGGAACTTGATTCATTGGAGAAGGAATATAGGTTGGCAAGAAAAATTGAAAGAAAAATTATGGCAACAAGGAAGCCGACCACTCATAACTATAAAGATGGAAGTTTTGTTGCTCCTAGCCTTTCACCACCTACAAGGTTGACACCACAACAATTGGAAGAAAAAATAGAAAACATGCTTTGTTACAATTGTGATAGAAAACACACTAAAGGTCATAAGTGTGCTGAGAATAATTTTTAATTTACATAGATGGGGAAGAGGAGCAAGAAAAAGAACAAGAAACATCAAAAGAAGAGGATATACACAGAAACCAATCACAGAGAAATAGGAAATGAATCTAACCATATCTCATAATGCTTTGACAGCTATTACTACTCCTCAAACTCTCAAGATAGAAGGGCATATCCAGAAGAAAAAGGTAATAACTAGTGTTGATTGATTCGGGTAGTACCCATAATTTTATTCATTGTAAAATAGCCAAGGAATTGAATTTCCTCTTATATCCAGCACCGGAGTGTCAAGTAGTGGTTTCAAATGGAGGAACCTTGAATTTCTCTATAAAGTGCCATAATATCAAGCTATCCATGGGAGAATATGTCTTGAATAATCCAATGCTTTCCATTCCAATGGGTGGTGCAGATGTTGTACTAGGAGTCCAATGGCTACCATGTTTAGGTACGATAGCTTTTCATTTTCAAGAACATTTCTTGAATTTTTTTTTGGGAAGGAAAGGAAGTTGAATTAAGGGGTATCACAAGAAAACCTAAAAAGATAATCAGCACTAGCATCATGAGATTCACAATTATGTTCACTATAGATTCGCACAACGAAATCATCTATTTCTCCAGATCTCCAAAATGTTTTGAAAAATCATTCCAAAGTATTTGAGTCTACCAAAGGCCTTCCACATATTCTTGATCATGATCATGCTATTCATTTGATTCCAAGAAGTGTTCCCTCAAACATCAAGCCTTACAAATATCCATATGCCCAAAAGAGTGAAATTGAATGTATGGTTGCAAAAATGCTAGAGGTTGGTATAATTCAACCTAGTCAAAGTTTTTTCTTTGATCTAGTGGTATTGGTACACAAGAAGGATGGATCATGGCACATGTGTACGGATTATATGGATCCCAACAAGCTTACTATTAAAGATAAATTTCCCATTCCTGTCATTGATGAATTATTGTATGAATTACATGGAGCAATTTACTTCACCAAGTTGGATCTTCATTTAGGATATCATCAAATAAGAATGAAGAATGAAGACATTCCAAAAACAACATTTAGAACTCATGAGGGTCATTATGAATATTTGGTCATGCCTTTTGGCCTTATCAATGCACCATCTACATTTCAAGGTTTGATGAATTCTATTTTCAAATCCTTCCTTAGAAAATTTGTGTTAGTGTTTTTTGATGATATACTAATCTACAAAAATTCTTCGAAGGATCATGTTCAACATGCTGACAAGGTTCTAAAACTATTGGAGGATAAAAAATTATATGCAAAAAGCTCCAAATGTTTCTTTAGAGTACAAGAGGTGGAATATTTGGGTACTCAGTTAGCTCATAGCTCATCTTATCATCCTCAATCTGATCGGAAAACTAAGATAGTGAACAAATATTTGAAAGGATATATTCATTGCTTTGTTTATGATAAACAGACACAATGGTTCAAGTGGTTTTTTTTGGCTGAATGGTGGTATAACACTTTCTTCCATACTGCAGCAAAAATGAACCCATTTATGGCACTAACAATATTATCCACCATCCATCACATCAACTTTAAAAGAAAATTCTAAGGTTCAAGTAGTGGAAGATCACATTGAGCATCAAAAACAAGTTCTCAAACTCTTAAAGGATGACCTCACTTTGGCACAAAATAGAATGAAACAATCGGTAGATCAACATTGCAGTGAAAGAATTTTTGATGTAGGTGACTGGGTACTTCTACCACTACAACCATACAAGAAAATGTCCCTCCAGCAAGCTAAGAAGGATAATAAATTATCACCAAAGTATTATGGTCCATACAAGGTGTTACAAAGGATTTGTACTATGGCATACAAATTGGAGCTTCTTGCATCTTCCCAAGTGCACCGAGTTTTCCATGTTTCATGCTTAAAGAATCTTATAGGTGAGAAGATCCCAATTCAAACAATATTGCCAGAACTTGACAAGGAAGGAAAAATCATATTGGAACTAGAAATAGCCACAAAAAAAGAAATTGACAGCTACGAAATCAATAAATTTTAGAGTATCTCATCAAGTGGAAGAACTTACCTACTGAAGATTCCACATGGGAGGATGAGAATTTTTTACAGAAGCATCCAGAACTACTCAAGCATTGAGGACAACACTTTTTGAAGGAGAGGGGCATGTTAGGTCCCTATACTACTAGTGTAACCCATTACTGTTATTAGCACAACCTCCTTATTGTATTATTGTGCCCATATAGTCTCCATGTTGTTATTATTATGCCCCATAGAAGCCCACTATTGTTATTGTGGTGCCCCTACAATATTATTTTTATGCAGGCTTTGATTGTATTGGGACCCCTTAAACTCCTATATATAGAAAGGAGGTCTTGTCATTTGTATCATCCAATAATTTTTCATTTGTGTAATGTAAAGGAGGTTTCCCCCTCAAAGAGCATGATTTTGAAGTCGTTGATCTATATTTTCTATATTTTTGTGAGCTGGTTTCATAACATCAACATATTTTAGCTTAGTGTAACCATTAATCATAGTGTGCTAGTATTATGAATATTCCTTGAGAAATTGTAATACATGGCAAAGTGTCCATTACATGTGTTTGCATGGTACCAAACAAACACACATCCTAACCTTTGAGTTTAATACCTATCCTTGCTATGTGTTAGGACTCGATCCAATATTTCCAATGTATATGACATATGTAATGGTGAAGAAATATGCATGTGGAGAAATTATTTCAATGCTGAATAATATAAATATTATTTCTATTTGGTGAGAAGTTTTGACTGTTCCCATCACACTCTAGTATGTGGGTGTCGTTTGCAATACTCTTGTGCATTGGCATTACGGCCTTTGGGTTGTATCAATGTTGCAACGACATATGCTCCATGTATAATCTTCCCTTGCACTCAACATTGTGATATGACCACTCGAAGAATTTTATATTCATAACATAATCTAGTAAAAACTAGGTGTTATAATGTTGCTTGAACTGATGAATTTCTTGAAGGCATCAATTCATCCAAATGTATCAAGGTGTGTTACACATGACATAGAGGTAATAATGGGCCTCCAATATTGGTAATTGAAGTATCCTTTCCCAAAGATTTAGATAGTACATGAGGAGCATTAGGGCTATCTTAATGCCACATGTGAGCCTTAATTGACCTACACAACACAATTTCCTTAGTTCAGTCGGGTTACGAGAAATAAATAAGTTTCCATAAACTTTAATGCTAGAGTTTTAAATGCATAATAATAATAATAAAAGGGTGACTTAAGGCATAATCAAAGTGGACTTTTCAAAATCCATAAAGGAATTCTAAGTAATTTTTCCACTTCAAATGTCTAGGATGTTTCAAGTGTATTTCTTGAATGAAATATTTATAATGCAATATACAAACTTAGAAAGATCAGTCTTGTATGCAGGAATGAAAACTCTGCATAAGCATATTTCTCAAGTCCATGAATAGATGATTATTACGTAGAATGTAACCATGATAGGATAAGGCTTCAACTAAAATCATAATTAACTAAACCCTAATGAATTGGCTAGGATAGGAACCAAGATGAACCAGGGAGATGAATGCAGCAAACATCATGAAAGTATAGGCTTCCATGAGGTTCGATGGAAACTAGGATGTTAAAAATTTTGACCAACTCAAAACATGAATCTAACCGCTAGGACCTTGACAAGCATAAGATGTTCAAGAGTGGATAAGTTATAGTGGCATCATCCAAACCCTAACATAGTTAACAAAATGAAACCCAAAATGAAGTCTTTTCCATCCATACATGGTGCCTCCACTGATTTCAAAGCATCTTATAGAAAAATAAACTTCTAATTAATGTGAGACTCCTACTACATCATTGAAGCAAGGAAACCCCAAAAACCATGTTGTAATTATAAGGTCAATACTCGAGATGAAACAAGGTAAAGATGTAATATGAATTGTGAAGCTAGGCACACCATTAAGGTTTAATAAAAGAGGGTCATGGGGGATTAATCATTTCAAAAGATGGTGATAGTATTTATAGCCTTACGTAAGGAGAGGGGGACCCAAAATATTGGACACACCCAAAAAACTTAGGTTTTGTTGTAATGGCTACAATAATTGGCAAACCAGAGGTAGACTCCAACATCTCTAGCTACATCCCTATAGCAAATCAAGTTTGGTGAAAGAATCAAGGAAGTATTGAATAGAAACTATGGGTACCTCTAGGGTTACTTGACCTTTTATGAATATTCCCTTCTCCTGTCTCACGGCTAGTTCTTTTCATTCATTACATACTAAACCAAGAGCTTGCATGTATGAATCTTCGATAATGATGTAGAGAAAATGACAGAGAGGTTGTTGTATTCAGATATTTAAAGCTAGTTGTTGATGTTTCCCTACTGCTTATAGGCTTTTTAAATATCTTAATAGAGTCACTTCAAGAAATCACAAATGTTGCTTCGCTACCACTAGGATTGTTCAATACCCTACTGAAGTCGTTTGCATCACATATTTGCATAGGAAACCTTTCTCGATCTTTTACCCTTATTTAATTTATCTCATTTTGCATTTACATATGTATTTTTTTATTAATTGTTACATGCATGTATATATTTGGTTCTCTTGTTGTCATGGGTATCATTTTTTCCAAGTGTGACAGTAGTTTCAGCCTTGCCTTACCATTTTTGGATAGCCATGGTGTGATGGGGTTCTTCTATTTGGTATAGCTTCGGATTTCCAGATGGTTTTGGAATTAGGTGTGATGGTATTAGAAAAACTCCCAAGGGTTTGGGATGGAGGTGGTTTAATCTCTGGGAAGCCATTGATAGATGGGAAAAGATAGGAAAATTGCTCAAGGTATTGGTGAAGAAATTCTAAGGCATCCAAGTTTATTTTGTGCTTAGTGATATCTTTACTAGTTTTGGCAGGATTGTGGTAGCCTGAGGGTGGAGGTGGTCTAATATCTAGATAGCCCTAGTTTTTTATGTTTTGGTTTTCTTATGTGATCTCTTGACTGGTTTTAGAGATATTGTGGGAGCATGAGTGTGGTGGTTATTTAGTCTACAAGAAGCCCTAGTTGTTTATGTCTTGAGTCCCACATTCATGCTTGGAATATGGCACGAGGGTGATTGGATGAAATAAATATTTGGTTTAGCGTAATCTATGGTCGGGTGGTATGTGGAAGTCTCTGACTTGGTTGGATTTTGCACACATTAATAATATCTCTTTTCTTGTTGCATTTCATGAGTACTCGTACTTGTTATTATGTGGTTTTGATGGTCGTTCATTCATGGCTATTATTTTGGTTATATGTTGGTTATAAGCATGGTTTTGTAACAGGTTCTAACTATGTCTATTGACATATTTTTATTAGTTGATGAATGGTTATTGAATGCATAAGCTAAAAAATGTTATTACAACTATTATGAGAGGTAATTATACCTACTTGATGATTCTCAGATAAGTTTTAGACCCATATGTTTAGATATGCATTCATGACCTATAGATTACATGTTCACTGTATGTTTGACAAAATGATTGTCATGGTTGGGCCTGGTTAGGTCAATCCTTTGATCAAGTTTTGTATGAATGGATTTGTCCTGATTTTGTTTATCATTTTGGAAAGTCTCATTGAGTTCTAGGCAATGGTTTGGAGGCTAGCCTGAAATGATGGCTCAAAGTCCTGGACCACAGCCTATGAACTGGAAGTTTTGGGCTCTAATCATACTCTTACAAGCTTATGCATGTGGTTGGAGGCCTATAACTGCATGGAGGCCTTTTCATGCATTTGGTTGTGGGCTCGAGTCACTAAAAAAGAAATCTGTCTCAGGGTTTGGGAACTTGAGTGGTTGTTTAGCTCATAGGTGTCTTGTAGCTCCTAAGGAAGGTCAGTAAAGTTTTAGTTCTTTTACTCCATTCCTTTAATGTAATTAGTAGGTTGGGTCATGTTATAGTATCCCTCAGCTCATTTTTACCCTGGCAGGCCAAATAAAGTAGGTAAATTTGGGATCGCATTGTTACATATTGGTATCATACTGGGTTTTGTTCTCTTTGGGTGTTATCTGATACAAATTTGGTATCAGAGCATGTGATCCCGATTTAAGCAGGAACACAATGGATTACAGATATAACCATAAATAAAAAGATTCAGTGGAAATAATACTTCATTTCATTACTATAAAATACTGAAATATGCTTACAAACAGAAATGGAAATAAACTAGCTAGAGCGATGGTAGCTTATCTCTGAGAAGAGATTTGGTGGCTACACGCCTTTGAACTGTGTTACATTGAGGCTTGAAGGCCTATCTATTATTTAAAAACAATGGAAAACCCTAAACATCCAAAAACCGAACCCTAGGAGATGAAATGGCAAAATGTGGGCCCCGTTTGGGTAAATTGGTACATCGACTTCCTGGGGTTGTAACTTTGGCATACGATCTTCGTTTGACACCCACAATAGCTCGTTAAAAATATCTATATGATGAATACAACTTTTGGATGAGAAAAATTAGTCTACGATCCATGTTGCTCCCTGTTTTCCCAAAAAATGTCGTTTAGGTCCTCAAAACGGCTCCGGAAGTTGAGGACCCGAAAAACTACTAAAAATAGTAAATTGTGCTACAATTAAGGAAACTAAGAAAATGAAAGAGACAATTGTGGGGGTCCAAGTGGGATAGGTGGGTGGCCACCAACATTCACCTGGATCAGCATGGTTCAATACTTAGACCCAATCGACGGATTTTTTTTTGTCATGCATACATGTTAGTGTTTCTGTGGTTATTGTGCATGCATTTTCATGTTTATGGTTGTTGTGCATGAGGTCATTGTATGCAATTAGTGGTTATCATGCATGATTTAGAATTATTAATATGCTTATGAATATACATGTATTTTGCTAATCTCGCCTGATTTTGCAAATGAAATAGCCTCCCTTGAGCTTCACTGAGGTATGTTGATTATGTTGGTATTTTGTTATCTGACATGGTATGTTTGTAGAAAAAAGAAGATCATAGATGACTAGTAAAATGGTAGATTATAGTTCATGAGACTCACCTTACAAATTAGATGAATCCAAGAGATGGGTACTATCCTAAGATATCAGACACCTTGAGAAGTTTATAAGGCATAAATCTAAAGTTGTTATGTAGATAATGACATAATCATTCTGTCACAAGAAATACTTTCTTGGGAAAAGGAGAAACAAGAAGAGTTCAATGCAGTGATCCTTCTGAGTCTGTCAGACCTGTAGAGACAAGGACAACCACAGATCAGTTATATATAGGGGGACAAGACTAATGGGGCATATCGTAGTAAGTCTTATGGTGGGCATAGGTTAGATAAGGATGATACAGTCAGAGATGGTAGGTTCTTGGATACATATTATAGGAGAGACAGTGGATATGGGTTCTACTCTAGCTCTGGTTTGGGTGGGTATCATGGTCATCATCGTTATCATCCTTACAAGAGGAGTAATATGGGATATTCTCCATATGATTTCAATAAGTCCAAACCACCTACACTCAATGGAGAGTTTAAGAAACTGAAAGATGTAGAGGCAAGGTTTCTTATGATGAAGAATTTATTTGAGCTACATAACTATACGGAGAACATGAAGGCCAGTATATCTATTTTGAGTCTCAAATGGAAAGCATACATCTGGTGGAAAGATGTGAAGCGTGTTAGAGACATCGGGACAGAGGAGTTGAGTTGGCATGAATTCAAGGGAATCTTTTTAAAGAATTAATTATCAGATAGGTAGTACGATGGTAAGGCCAAGGATTTTTATGAGTTGAAGATGGGATCAATGATAAATGAGGAGTACATGACTAAGTCCCTAGTGTTGTTGAGGTATGTGCCATATCTTAAGGATGAGAAGACAAAAGTTTAGAGATTAATTAGTGGATTTCCATTAACATTCAAAGATTGGATTGAGTATGATGAACCTCGGTCACTCGAGGAAGTGATTGTAAAATTGAAGCACTGTTATGAGCAATCAAAGTGTAAGTCTAAGTCTAAGAAAGGCTGTAAAGGGAATGACGATATTAAAGGAAAGTGGCCACCGAAGTTTAATGTATTTGAGAAGGGACATGGACCTCAGCATGGAAAGAAGCAAAACATAGAGAGTGGATAGTTGTAGTGTTGGATATGTGTCAAGGATCATTGCAAGAAGGATTATCCATTGTGTTAGGGTCCTATAATAATAGGATTCATAATTTTGAATTGGATATGTTTAGTCTTGTAATATTGTACTTAATTTTTCTTTCTGCAAAATGTTTTCCATATTAAAAATTAAAAAATGTAAAGAGGGTATGTCTTAAAAGAACAATCAAAGGACAAAAAGAAAGAAAAAGATTAAAAAAAAGTGAAAATATGAACCCCAAAGAGAAATAAAATTGATCATGAAAGTGTACAAATTCAAGTGCCACTACATTTTACTTTATCATGAAAAATAAGGTTGTGTGCAGCTTGTCAGAAATGCCACAATCCATGATGGTCAAATAGCTTAATCTTGACCCATTCATGCTTTAAATTTTATCTTGATAGACAGAGAATAAGAATCTAGCCAAACTATTTAACCTTGGTAGATCAATAGATAGGTAGAGAATAAAAAATGAGCTTATTAGTTTAATCTGAGCCATTGGAAGTTATAAGGTTAGCATTAGATAGTTTGCTTGTCAAAAGAAAAGGAAATAAAGGGTCAACAAGCTCAAATTCACCAAATAAATGAAGAGAAAATGTTAGGATAAATAAAGGGTAGGTAGAAGAAAGGTTGCAAACGCATAAGGTTATTGACTCAAAAGGACACTTATCATGCTTAATCCTATGCTTCATGTGCAGGAGGAAATGTGAGAAAGAAAAGATATTCAAAAGCTTGTTTAACAAATTTCCCCTCATTTCACTATACCCCCACATGCTTATTTTCTAATTTCCCCATTATCCCTCCATCAGTTATAAATACCCTTTGTCCCCTCTTTTTGACCTTTACCCCTTGGTTTCACACATTTCCCTACTAAATACCCTTCAAAAATCATCCCCCCCCTACCCAAAACCCCTTTTCCCTAGTGTGAAACCTAGTCCCCATTTCAAATATTACTTTCCCCCCTATTAATTTCCCTATTCCCCCTAAAAACCCATAAAAACCCCCTTATCCTAAGTTTTTATGTCCCTGTGTTGTGTAATTTACTCCCCATTTCATATTTCCCCGAAAAACCTTTTTAACCCACCAACCCTTGGTGTAGTTAAAAAACCCCCCGCCACATAAACCATGGTCCCACCTTAATTAACCATATGTTTGTATTGAACACCCGCCTTTATTGGTTAATTAATTACATTTATGTATAATTAAACCCCAGGCCCCACAAATCCCTTTCCCGATTCCCTTCGTGCATCTTAACCGCGTGATCACCCTTTGATCTCCTACCCCCAGATCTGACGGCACACATCCATATCACAAGCATTCATTATCTGGCTGATAACAGCCCGAGAGCATGCGAGATTCATGGTTTTGCCTGGGCGCTTTTCTACTACGTGGCAGCCCTAGGCTAGATCGTGTGCTTGCAAAAAATACCGCCTGCCCTCCAAAAGCAGTGTGATGGCCCAGAAAAACACCTCCCTGCCCAAGTCAAAAATTGCCCACTATTCATTTATAGTTTTCGCGCCAAAATGTGACCATTACCCGTTAAAAGGCTGGAAAAGCCCCAATTCACTCTTTTCACTCATTTTTCACTGCAACTGCTGCTTAGCCATTGCGACATCCTGCAACCTCTATGACCAAATTGACCACCGTTTGCCGCCTGAAGAAGCTCCAGATACCCAATTGAAGAAACCAATTGACAGTTGAATCCACCATATCCTCTGCATTCAACACTAAACCCAGTTTGCAAGCCAAACCATCGATTTCCAAGTATTCTTGGGAAAAACCAGAATGACCCTTCAAGTTGAAAATGCATAGTTTATTTGAAATGGTTAATTAATTGAATTAATTAAAGAAGCTTTCCTACATTGAAAAGAAGCCTGTTACACACCCCAAACCCTGTTTACAAACTATAATTACCCTCTCACTATACCAAAAGCTTCCAAACCTCACTCCTAAAACCCTTCAAAGCCTAACTCAAATATCTAAACCCAATTATGGCTTCCCAAACCTCTCTGGACGTGAGACCTCTACAAACCCCTCACTTGGACATGGACCACCGTGCATTAGCAGACATAGACTTCCAAATAAAGGACACAACTTCCCATGCCTACCTTCTAAAGCTCCATTGCTGGAGTAAGGAAAAATTCTTAAACCAGAATGATGACATTCACCTTTGGGAGTCTAATTTGCCCAAATATTTTTTTCCAGATGTACATCCATTCCCAGACGTCATCCACTTCTATCATGCTTTCTACATTCCCAACCAAAGAGCCATTGTCACCCCTGACCAGCAAGTTTTGTTTACCATCACTACAGAATCCATTAACCAAATATTGCAGGCCCAACCAAGCCCTAATGAGACCCCATTGTCTATTGGATAATTGCTGGACCTTTACACCAAGTTAGACCCTCCTGGAATAGCCCAAATTTTCCAAACTTTCATCATAGAGGAATGTCATACTCCCACAGATAGCCCTCCTTATGCTGCCACCTTTTTTTCTGAGAGAGACAGACAGATTATTACCATGCTCTCTTGCATTTTAGGTTACACCATAGATAAGCATGTGGATGAGGTTGTCTTGGCCTTCCTTTCCATCTTTAGCCCAGGAAAGCCTCCTGCTATCATTTACAATTATGCTTAGTTCATAGCAGATAGGATGCATGAGAAATTAACTAGATTACCTACTAAGAGTCTTTAAGTTGTCATCTGTTTTATTTCACATGTTTTTATACTACCAGTCAGATAAATTCCCTATCAGCATCCAAAAATTGGATACCAAAGGAAGTCCAAGGTTAGTTATATATTGGACACCCTTGATCCAAAAATACTCCAGCACATTCACTTATAAGGACTTCATTGATTCATTTGTCCATCCAATCATGAATATGCTAACCAGTAGCCCTCAACCCATAATCAACCAAGAGATCAAGAGGGTGTTACAATTGGCCAAGAACAGTAAGGTGGGAGAATGGTATCTGTACCAGAACCACACAAAAATAAGAATTTATGGATGCCAACTTGCCCCTTACAAACTGCTCAAATACCTCCCAATGAGGATATTTTCACTAGAATACTTTAGGCATATTATCAATTCTGATGAAGTCAACATTTTAGTAGCTAGGAAGAAAACCCAATTCAAAATGAAAAATAAATTGGGCCCCTTAATTTGTAATACCGAAGAAGTTGGACCAGAGGCTGATAAAATTTTGCAGCAAATGAAGTTCCAAAACAGTTTTATGTGGTAGTATGACCCTCATGGAGTCATAAATAAATTGAGGATCAAGGTCAAATTGGGACCTTTCATCCATCATCCCAGACAAGACATTGAGAGGTTTTCTAACCAATTAGAATGGTTGGAAAACACTCTAATTGACATGGACATTACTGTAGTGGATGTAGAAAATAAATTGATTAATGTAGAAAGGCATATTGATGAAAGTTCTTTCCTACAAGTTCCAGAACTAGGAGAACCAATGAATACTCCTCCTAATCTACAGAATCCTGCAAATGACGAGAGAAACCCAAAGAGAAACAGGGAGGAGGGTTCCAGTTCAGCTATGGAAACCACAGATGAACAGTTTGAGATCAATTACAGGAAAAGGCCCAAGCTTAATCCTCTAACTGAATAAGAAGACACCATTGAATCAGTGGAAATCACTAACATTGATACAATGGTGGAAAGAAGCAAAAGCACAACAGCTTCAGGAGAAGCACAACAGCCCTCAACATCAAACACTCAGCTTATTGAGAGAAAACTCAGTGTTGAGGTTCTTCATTCACCAGGCCAACCAATAAAGAAAAGGATATCAAGGAAAGATGCAAGGAAATCAAATTGAGAAATGAGAAGTTGAAGGTTGAAACCTATGCTCAATGCTTCAAGCACACACAAGCAAATCAAAGCAGGTTGATGTCAGTTTTTTACATCAAAACAAGAAAAATGCAGGTGTCCTTCATGCAGCCTACTTTCCAACAGCCAAAAACATCAGCTGACTACAGGAAAACAGACTTTGAGGTTTTGGCTAGGGATGTTCATCCCATTGACCAGATTGAATTCCACAATTAGGTAGGTGAGATGATCTAATCCACCTTAACAGGAAAAGCCATGGCTGCACATAAGCTATAAATTTCATTGGATAATGTTATAGCACAATACAAATTGGAAAAGGCCTCCTCACAAGCCAATGGCAATACGGTCAAGTCATTAGAGGACTTGGTAATTGAGCTAGGACATGATCCCAATGACATCAAAGCTGCTGAAAAATTGATCAAGAAGAAGAATGGGAACATTGCAACTCTCAAAAAACAACTAAAAATTCCTCATTCAGAGCACCCACATATAAAAGAGGTCCTTGAGAGCCAAACACAATAGGAGGAAATGATGGACCTCATTTTACAATTTAATGATCAGCTAAAGGAAATGGAAAAAGAGTTAGAAAGCTTGATACATTTAAAACAAGCTAGTCTTGAGACTACCCCTACCACTGTTATCCCAACAGTTACTACTATAGTACCATCCACCTTGGCAAAATCATTATCTCCTACAACTCCAATGGCTACAACACTGCCAGCTACCATAGCGTCTACATTAGCAACACGGTCAATAGCAACAACTCAGCCAGGTGATGAGGCAAGTAAGTTGGTGAAAGAAATGGAAGACATGTCCATTTAGACCACGCAAATGAACAAGCTAAAGGAAAACATAACCGGTCTAGAGACTGACTATAATATTTCCTAGATTATGTACAAGGAAGAAGTACAAAAGGCAACCAAAATGAATGAAAGAATAAAAAGCTTGGAGAAGGAATTGACTTTGAAGGAGCCACTTGGCCAAGCCAAGGAACAATTATGGGCCAATATCATTGACTCTGTCAATGATATTTGGCCATCCATTCAAGTGATTTTTGAAAAAACTAACTTAGTAAAAGAGGCTACATAAGCCATATAGAGAGTTAAAACAGAACTAGGAGACATGCCAAAGGAAGCCACTAGGATCATTCACTTCCTTAACTCCAAAAACAAATATTAATTGTAGGAATTGAAGATACTGGACAAAATAGGCACAATACTAGAAGTAAAAAGGGTCCTCACCAAGAGGAATTTGATGATGAACTTGGAAGATAAGTGTCAAACCATGCAGCTGGCTATAGACAGATTCATGGTTATGTTTGATGTTTTGAGGTGGAAAGGTCTACCAAATCCCTTAGTAATAAATGATAAATTAATGCCACAGGAGGACTACAATAGAAGGATAAGAGAAGTGGAAAGGGATTGGGTAAACACTTCATCTATGAAGGGGATGCCTACTGGAAAGGTCCTATATTAGACCTTTGTAAACTTGTTTTAACTCCAGCATGAGGTAAAACACCTTTTTGTGAATAAACCCACTTTTGCCAAATACACTGAGGCAGATGAAATATACAGGAAGATGGTAAATATCCAATTACCAGATGAAGAAACCTGGGAGAAATTGAATGACTTACTGTATAAATACACAGTCAAAATGTAAAAATGTACAGTAAAGGTGAAAATAACACAATAAAAGGATAATGATAGATCAACCAGGTAAAAGAGTATCAGTTGAAAGTGTATCAATTGAAAGATCAGAGTGAAAAGAACATCCAGCGTGAAAATCAATAGAAAGGCAGAGAATAAAAGGCAAAATATTAGAGCTTAAAGACAGCACAACTTAATAAACAACGACAGAATACGGCAGTTGAACATTTGTCTCTATCTTCTTCCATGAAGCTATTTCTTTCTCCTAGAATAATTCCCAAGATAGTTTGGGATATTTCGTAAATTATTTTTGTATAAATACTTCATAATTTGAAGTATTATCTATGGATTGCTATACATTTGTAGAGCTCTTTTGATCATAAACCTAACGGTTATTGTACCAATTTTTCAAGTCAACAAACTGGACCAAGTAATAAAGAGATTTCATTACAAGATTCATGTGTTGAGCTATTACAATGAAGTATTTTCTCTGTAAAAATTGTTATTTTCTTATGTATCTCACAAACTTAAATGTTATCTAAGTGAATGAATTAACTAGAAATTTATTTCAGAATTTGTTTAAGTACACTTTGTCTTGAACAGTTGATAATTTTTATGTTTTCTTTTGATATCCGGATCTGAGAATCCTTAATTTCTCTCCCACCCCAATTGACCTCTTTCACTTCATTCAAAATCCAATCTAAGGAACCCTTAATTTCTCTTTGGATCTGATTGAAACAACTTCACCATCTAGCCTTAAGAACTGAAGTAGCTCAACTATCTTGCCCTGTAGACACTATTTTTAGAGTTTGATCCAGTCTTGTTTGCTTAACATTTTACCCCATAGCCCAATGGTAAAAGACATCCCTCTATCCATCTAAGTAAGTGATCCCAACACCAAATCCAAATCAAAACCCAAGTATAGTCATAACTAGCCTAAAATCAATTAACTAAACAAAGTTAAAACATAAAGAGAGAGCCCTCTCTGAGCATTAGGAAGCCTAGATCCTAATCTCCAAAGTAGGTTTGTGGTTACCTATAATCATTTCTTTCTAATCAACTCTAGAGAAATATTGGAGAGATAACACATTGTATCAGGGTGGTAGGCATAAGATCTACAATTCATAGGAGGTGAAAACAGTTGGGGACGTTTAGCAGAGAATTCCTCATATCTAAGAGACATTTGGTAACAAGCAGGTGGATCACTAGGAATCCAATATTGATATGGAAGGTAAGCTCTATTATCAATTTGTTTATATTTTTATTGACCTTGGATCTAATTATAATTATGTTAATGTAGACCTGGTGGATAAGTGTGGTTAAAGAAAATAAGTGCATGCAAAGTCTTAGTTATTGCAGTTGGCTACATCTACTAAGAAAAGAGTTCATCATTTGGTAAGAGCCTTTGCATTTGAGTTGAATGGTATGCCTACATCAACACATCTAAATGTTCTTCCATTAGGATCATGCAATATGCTGTTGGGTATGGATTGGTTGTACCTTTTGTTATCACACTAAAATTTTTGTTTCTAAGCTTTGGAAAGTTTGCCTTATTTCTAGTCATAGTCTTATAGGATTGGAGTCTCAATAGTGTCATTCTCATTTACAAAACCTCTTTCTAGTGATGGTGTTAAAGGGTCTTTAGGTCATTTCATGCTTTAAGGGTTAGGTCATAAGGTTAGAAGTCTTTTAAGATCATATCTCTTTTCCAAATAAATTTTCACAGCCTCATTCCATGTTCTAGAAGCCTTAACAGGTGTTTAGAAGTCATATCTTACATAATTTTGGAGAAATTCTGAAACTAGCTACGAAATCACTGAACTAGGAGTTTTCGTAGCGCACTACGAAATCCCTGAAAAAGCTTGTTTCAGCATAAAAAACTCTGGTTTCTGCGTTTACTAGTCAACTTCCAGAAGGGGTCTTGAGCATATGAGAACTCAATTTTTAAAACTGAAAGAGGCTTTTCTTCCTAACATAACAAAATAAAAAAATCGCTTTCCGTTGCTTCAAATTCGTTCTGAGGTGGGAGGAATTTATGGTTAAACTTGCGCTACGAAACTGCTCAAAGTCAAGCTTGGTCTTTTGGTTTTAGTAGTCTTTTTGAAGATCAGTTTCTGGTCACATGAAAAGGTATTTTGGAATTTCAAAGGAGGTTTGTCTTCATAAACTCTTCAGATACAATATCCTATCTCACTTTCTTCATACGTGTTTTCAATTGGGAGATAATAAGCTTTCTTTGAAACCCAAAATTCAAAGAATAGATTTTCCCTGTTTGACATGTGTTTTTCAAGGATAGATTCTGGACAGCTGGAGAAGTGTTTTAAAAAACCAAGAGAGGTTTTTGTTATAGACAGCATGGACTACAAAAAAATCCTTCAGTTTCATAAAATGTGTCATGGATAAGGAGATAAAGGCTCTGACCCACGTGCCAACTTTCAAGGATCCTAAACCTAAAAACAGGGAAACATGTTCCCTAATTTCTAGGGTTTGTCATCAGTAGTCAGGTGACAACATGGGAGGCTTCATCAAATTCAACTTCATGAGGTTGCAGCTGTCAAAGAATGCATTTAATGTTTATTTAAGGTGGTTTAATCAAAATAAGGAGTTACACTCCTAATTGTTTTAGGTATCTAGGACTGCTAGTTAGCTATCATTTGCATTTAATAGATAGTTTTAAGTGTCAATAGGTGTCACTAATGGAAAATTCGAATTCCCCTCATGCTGGAGGAGGAATCTAAGTCATGTAATGAACTCTATATATTGGAGAATATGTAATGCACAAAAGGTTGGAATTTTTTGTAAAGAACTCTCATATGGTGCTTTTGTGTAAGACTCTGTTTTAAGGAATACAATATTTGGCTTTGCTTCTCAGGATTCAGAAGGAAT
>APFE030572125.1:0-15064 GCA_000404065.3 Pinus taeda
TGTGTGCATATACGGAAACTGGGCATATACGGAAGATGTGTGCATATACGGAAACTGGGCATATACGGAAGATGTGTGCATATACGGAAACTGGGCATATACGGAAGATGTGTGCATATACGGAAACTGAGCATATACGAAAGATGTGCGCATATACGGAAACTGGGCATATACGGAAGATGTGCGCATATACGGAAACTGGGCATATACGGAAACTGGGCATATACGGAAATTGGGCATATACGGAAGATGTGTGCATATACGGAAACTGGGCATATACGGAAGATGTGTGCATATATGGAAACTAGGCATATACGAAAGATGTGTGCATATACGGAAACTGGGCAGATACGGAAGATGTGCGCATATACGGAAACTGGGCATATACGGAAGATGTGTGCATATACGGAAGATGTGCGCATATACGGAAACTGTGCGCATATACGGAAACCATTTTTTTTTTCTTTCTTATATTTTTTATTATTAGTATTTCTTATAGTATTTATTATTATTGCGATGATCATTTTTTTTTTTTAATTAAGCTCCATTTTATTTGAAGTTATTGAGGGAAGCGTGTTTTTTTTAAACTTCTCTCTCTATTTGTTCTGCATATATATATTTGGAGTTGTTGGTGGTGCTTGTGAAGTGCAAAGCAAGAAGCAAGGTGTTGTTGAAGATTTGGATTCTCTGGAAAAGTGATGAATCCACTTGCAAAGACATACCTTAATGAGGCCAATAAATTGGATGGCACCAACTATGTTAAATGGAAATTCAAGTTGCAGACTCTGATGGAAGGCTATGGTGTATGGGCGATCAAAAAGGGAGAAGAAGCAAAACCAAGTGTTGTTGGAGGCACGACAGATGCATCGATTCAAGACTAGGAGAAGTGAGAGAACAAAACAAAAGTATTATTAAAGATGTATGTGGAATATAATACAATTCCTCATATTCGTGATTGTCAGAGTTCTAATCGAACATAGAATACACTAAAGGAGTTGTATGAAACTAAAAATACAAATGGGGTCATTTTCTTGAAAAGTAAGCTCTTTTACATTAAAATGGAAGAAAATGAATCTATTAGTGCTTTTGTTTCAAGAATCAAAGACTTGAAAGATAAGTTGAGACACAAAGGAGAATCGATACCTAATATTGATCTTGTGAAAAATACTTTAAATGGAATGTCAGAGGACTATCAAATGTTTATCACAGGTCTTGCAGCAAAGGAAATAATACCACTTTTGAGGAATTAACAAGTATATTGATGCAGTTAGAAGAGAGGCGTGATAATTTAAAACCTCAAAATCTAAACTTAGCACGTGTGGCAAAGAATAAATTCTTCAAAGGAAAACAGGGAAAAGGAAGTAAAAGTAGAAGTCCATTTTAGAGAAGGTCATCTCCAAAGCCAAATTAAAGTATGTCACCTACAAGAATTATTCTAAAATTAAATATTTTTATTGTGGTAGAAGTGGTCCTCTTGCCAGAGATTGATACAAGAAGAAAAGTAATGAAGCGAGGCATAAACACAAAGGAAAGTCAAGACATTTTGTAGGAGAAGCCCTGAATTCTGATCTTAAGAATCTTAAGTTGTTTGTGTCTAATGTTGCATTGTTTGTTGAAACTGATGATGTTGATTTATGGTTTGTGGATTCTAGAGCTTAATCCACATGACATGTAATAAGGATTGGTATGAGAACTTCAAGGAAATAAGTAATGGTGGCAACATTTATCTTGGAGATGATCGTGCACATTAGATCAAGGGATATAGAGATATTCTAGTGAGTTTACAAATTGGCGATGTTAGGCACATTCATAATGTTATGTGTGTGCACGAGATCAAGAAAATTTTGATCTATGTGTCCACAATCACAGTTCACAATCTGAAGGTTGAATTTTTCAAAACATATTTCATAGTAAAAGACCCCTTGAATCACTGCAAACTTGTTGCTTCAGGAGTCAAAGTTGGAGGCATGTACAAGCTTGATGTCACCAGCGAGAGTCATCAAACACTGACTTCTACAGTTATGTCAACAAAAATCTTTTTACACTAAAGTTATGGTCATCTCAATTATCATGATTTGTTGTTATTGCAGAAACAAAGAATGGTTAAAGGACTACCTATGTTAAAGAATGAGTACGATGTTTGTGAAGACTATGCCTTAGGAAAAATTCATAGAGATGAATTCCCCTCTAATTTTGATAGGTGGAAAATAAATGTATTAGAACTTGTGCATTCTGATGTTTGTGGACCCATGCAGAGCAAATCCTTAGGAAGTGCTTATTATTTTATGTTTTTTTATTGATGATTGCACAAGGTACAGTTTGGTGTATTTCCTTAGGAAAAAAAATGATGTTTTTTAGTATTTCAAAAAATTCAAAAACATGGTAGAGAAGGGAATTTCATAAAAATCCTTCATTATTAATTTCAAAAACCAAGCATGTCAATGCTCAATTTCACTTTATTAAAAAGAAGATACAATCCAAAAAATAATTATTGAATATTGTATTACTTGTGAAAATTTCGCTGATATTTAAAATGGTGCTAATATTTTCACTAAGCCTCTTGAAAAAATGAAATTTGAATTGTTTAGGGAGATAGTAAGTGTGAAAATAAATCATTTCTCCATTAATGATGACACATGAAAATAATGTAAAACAATTAGTTAAATTGTTTTGTTATAATTACAAACTAGATCCTATTTCTTAAAAAGTTGTTTCATCTCCCTAATTAAACACTTGTATAAGATGTATTGTTTTGATTTTTTATTCAATGAAAAGCAGCATTATAACAACTTTAGAAGATCCTATCCACAATTTTTTGAGTTTCATTCATTTATTATTTTATCTTCTTTAACTTCAAATTAGTGAGCATACTCTGGCCGTGCATTAATTACACTACAAAAAAACTAGATAATTCTCACCAAACATCAACTCAAAGAAATCAATGAAATATACTTTGTTAACAAATTACCACAAAAGATTCAAAATCTAATCTAATAATACTCGCAACATATTTTAAAACATTGGAGAGATAAATATAGACAAACAACCATATATATAGTTATCAGTTCTTTAATAAATGGCAATTACAATATCAAACGAGTGGTATATACTGCCCCCATTAATAAACCAATAACTATATAGACAAAGGCGAGGAAGCCGTATGTAAGGTCGCAGAGCGTGAAAGATCCAAGTAGGTTCGCACTAAGTTCACTAGAGGTCGATCAAGGAAGACATACGAAGAGACACAGCGAGGCCAAGTCAGCAGAGAGCGACAACAGCATAGCACGCGGCACTGTAGCAGCACTGTAGCAAGCTTTGTGAAAGCCCCTGCATAAAATTGGTATCAGAAACAGTAACGTCTGGGTCGCCGGTTCAGTACTCATTTTTTTCATCACTCTATAAAATGGATCCAATTAGAAAGTCTATTTCATACCGTGATATCGAAGAACAAGAGTCCTCTATTCAAGAAAATCCCCTTCGGGATATGTTCGCTATTGCATCTAGTAAGGTTTTAAATTCTGCTGACCTTGAATATGAAGAAAGCCAACGCTTTGCTAGATGGAAGCGACCTTCAATTAATGCTTCAAAATTCTATGCAGATCTCTCTACCTTCCATTTAGTTGCCGCTACTAGGATAAGCATAAAGGAATCTATCAGTCAGATTCAGGAAAACTCTAACTGTGTACAATCTATTCCTTTACTTAACCCCAAACAATTACAGGCCGAGGCTAAGCGTCTAAAAACCCAGTACCTTCATTTGGGTTGTATCAGAATTGGAATACATGCATTAACACACAGGGTTTGAATACTTTTGTGTTAGCCACTGTCCGAGATCTTACACACAACAAATATACAGATTCGTTAATAGGAGGGATAGTTTCACCTCTTTCAAATGGTCCAGTTTATTTTGATTGCTATCCAAATTTTTCAGTTTATGTCTTTGATTAAGCTATTGAGAGCATTCTCCAGCTCCAAATCTAGACAACTGGATTTGATATGAATAAGAAAAGACATAATATAGCAATCCAAACTAGATGTTGCTTCAGGGACACAAATACCCTGTATCTTGTTGCTATGCATGCCCCCAATAAAGATTCTAAAGCTAGTGTTGTGGTGTTAACAGACTCTAGAAATCAAAAAATAGAACACCAAACAATCAGGTGGGAAGATTTGACATTCCCTGAACACTGGGTGGTTTCAAACCCTAGGCCTTCGTCAGTGAAGAAAATTACTTCTGCAGATATCAAAGAAGAATCATCATCTGTTGTCTTATCTTTCCCCCATAGATCTACTATATACAGAAAGGGATAGATCAAATGTGCAGGAGTTCACCATTATACAAAAATCCTGAACTTGTTGACATTGCTTGCACAAATTCTCTTGTAAATACTTGCAAACATATTTCATTGTTTGAATTATCCCAGATGGTAAATTTTTCTTCCCTAGAATTTAAATGTCCAGAGTGTCAGTATCCAGTTATCTTAAGCCAGCTTCAGATTTGGTAATCCATAAGAACCATCATCCTAGGACTGGTGAAGCCCCACCTACAACTTCCGTCAATCCATGTCCTAATCCTAAGTGCTCAGAAATTCCATTTCCCCATAAGTCAGAGCATGTTTTGATGATGCATGAGATTCCTATTTTGGAAAATGAAGATCCGAGGTTAACCCAAATGTTTTCAGTAATGAGACTAGCCGAACCGAGATATGGTCTTGGTTATCTTGAGCAAGCTAATGGACTTATACCAGATTGCCAATTTGGTTCTATTCTGGATGACTGCAAAAAGCCAGCAGTCATGGAGATGCACAAATTTTTCACTTTAATGGATGGATGTCTGAAAAATAGAGTCCCTGCCAAATGGATGAAAGCCCTATTGAATTGGGATCTTTCTACAAATCCTAAAGCAAAAGAATTTGGTTTCAGTTATTCTATGTCTGAGAAAATAAAATTGTCTCAAGAATGGAAAAACCACATGGAATGTACTAACACATGGATCTCATTCTATGTTTGGTTAGAAAAGAGAAAGCAACAAATGATTTTAATCACTGATGCATCCACTTCATCTCAACATTCTTGGATAGCACTAGATGGCCTTAAAGTTGAAACACCTACAACTTTTCCTCCATACAAAGGCATAGTGCTTGGAGAATGACAAAATTATGCCAAAGCAATACCATTAGTATTAAAGGATGACAGTGCATCTGGTACCGATAGCAGAGTACATAAACTTCTAAACAGCTGAATTGGACAAACACAGCTATTAAAGGTCTTGAAATGAACATGGCTAAATCCAAAGAGGTCAAAGAACAATTTGATACTGTCCAAGTTTCTTTAAATTCTGTAAATAATTCCTTGAACAATGTTCAAAATTCTACTTTAGTGATTAGATGATATGTTAGAGAATCTCTAATAAAGCTAGAGAATGTTGAGGACAAAATGGTGGAACATATTGGTTCTACATCTAGACAAATTCTACATCTGGACAAATAAATGAACTGGTATAGAAAATGAATCAATTATCTATATCCAAAGTAGAAAAACCAGTGCTTTCTTCTTTTTTGCATAAAGCAAGTGTCCGTATTCAAGATCCTGTCAAGCCAGTGGACGGGTTTCCTTTTTATTCCCCAAAGAAATTGCATCCCAAGAACCAGAAAAAGTTGAAAATCCAAGTGAACATATTTCTATAGCAACTCTATTTAAGGAAGAGGAAAAAGAGCCAGAAGTTATGCCTATATATCAGCGTTTGGAAAGTCAGTGCAACAGGTATTCAGCGCCTGATATCAGAGAAAAAGATAAATTCCCTAAAACCCACACTTTCTTCCCTGATTCTCATAGGGAATGTACTATAGATAACCTCAGTGTCAGCGAGATAGGACAAATGGTAGACATGATGTTTACCGAATATAAACTTATTTGTCTAAGAGGAAAAACTGAAGTAGAAGCCTGCAAAACAATTATCCAGTGTTTCACAGGCACACTATCAAAATGGTGGGAAACAGAATCCTCTCTTGCTTTAATTAAATAGATGGAAGAATAGCTTCTCAAAGATAAGCAAGGAATATAATTCATAATTTAGATGGGACAATACAGAACAACATGATTGGAGCATTGAATTCCACGATTGTTGAGCACTAGTGTGGTTTTGAGGCAGAAATAGCCAATAAGAATGACATTATTTTAATGAATCTCAAGTGCAATAATTATCCCAATATGAAGACTTCCATCGAGATTGGATGCAAAGAATCTATGAAGTCAAAGACTCAAAGAATTTGTTATGGAAGCAAGTTTATCTTGCATCACTTCCTTCCAAGTTTGTTGACTATCTTTGAATGCAAGAATTTTTTCAAACGCCTTTTGAGTCTTACACATGGGGACAAACATATTCAATTATTACTAAAGCTCTAGTTGGTCTTTCCATAAGCTCGAAAGTTAATAAGTCTCTAGAAACATTGTCCAGATTCCCCGATAGCAAATCATTATGCAGCGACTATGGGTTATCTCTTGATGATCCATTAGTAAAAAGGAGAAAAATCAAGAAACGAGTCAAGAAAGAAAAAAATTTATCAACCGGAAAAGACTTTAAGAAGAAAGACCAATCTTTTCGACAGCATAAAAGGAAGGGATATTACAAATATGTCCCTAAGACACATTATTATAAACCTTCTGATATTCACCTGCATAGTGTTAAACAAGAAAAATGGAATAAATTGACATGTTGGTTATGTGAAAAAGTGGTCATACTGCAAATCCTTGTCCAGTAGGTGAAGAATAAAAAAGAAATCGAGGCAAGAAATCTCAACCTCAAAATCAAAAATTAAAAACTCCAAAAACAGAGGCTTAGTATCTTTGCATGAGGTGTGGGTCTATAAATCATAAAACTGATCATTGCCCCAATGTGGTGATCAAAGAACACCCCCCAAATTCAGCAGCGATAGTTGCTTGACTCATTTGTTAAAAGTTCTAGTTCTGTATATACTTCAGAAGAAGAAGTTGAAGAATTAAATTTTTATGCAAATGCTTGTGATTGTTCAGAGTCTGAAAATTGTAAATGTATTTTCTCTTATGAATCTGAAATTTCTAATGAATCTTCTGATGAAGATATATAGCGACATAAATAAAAAGAAAAAATTCTTTTGGTACAAACAGAAGAAGATGAGATAAAAATCTTGTCCCAAATAAATGCTATGGAAGGAGGAGAAATGAAGAATCGCTTTATGGAAGCCTTTATGGATCAAATGAAATCTTTCAACAGAAGTTCTTCAAAGAAGCCACTCTTCATTGAAGCTTCTTATAAAAAGAATGCAAAATCCAAAGACGTTAACAACAGGATAAGGTTCGCGCGCTTACCTTGGGAGAGGTAAGTCATGAAATTCACAATCTCAAATCTAAAATTTCTATTCTTAAATCTTAGAATGTGAGATTAGAAAAAGGGAAATCCATTGATGAAGCAGATCCTATAGAAGAATACGATACAGAAGAATTTTACAAGTCAAATGTACAGAATTATGAAGGAAGAAAAGATACTACTTCCGGTTTTCAGGGAATGAGGATACTCGCCATCGAATACCAGCGACATGATGTACAAATAAATATTTGCATACACGGGCAGATGTTCAAATTGATTGCTCTTATTGATTCTGGAGCAGACGTAAATATTCTAAATACAAAAATGATCATTGCTAAATATTGGATGATAGCAGAAAGAAAAGTTATTGGCTTGGGAAGTAAAACACTGAAGTATGAAATTCCCAAGGCATCTCTCTGCTTTGATAATCAATGCATAAAATTAATTTGCAGCCGCTGACATCCCTGTTGGTTGTATTTTAGGTAACATATTTTTCGTTGTTGTTGAACCAGATGGTTCATTTAGAACAAAAAAGAATAAGGGTGGATATTTTATTACTCTTCCTACCTCCTCAAATGGCCCAAGAAAAATTAAATTACCATATGTCTCAGCTCTATGAGTCTTGACAATGGCTCAGAGTATGGAAGAGCTAAAGAACGTTGAATCAAAGCTAACAAAATCTAAAAGCTCTGAAATCCACCATTCATATCTCACAACAGCTAATCTTACCAACAATAAAAAAGAATATTTCAAAATTAAAGGTACAAATAGAGAAAGAACGCTATGCAAAAAATCCAAATGTTTTTTGGCACAGAAAGCAATATTGTGTTGAATTTCCCTATAAAACAAAATATACAGGTAAGCCATGTAAAAGTAAGGCAATTCCGATGAACAAGGAATATCGTGAGCTTTGCGAAAAAGAAATCAAAACTCTGTTGAGTAAGAAATTGATCAAAAAATTAGAGAGCCCGTGGAATTGTTATGGGTTCTATGTAAATAAAATAGCGGAACAAATCATAGGCATCCCAATGCTAATCATCAATTATAAGCCTTTGAACTCAATACTAGCAGATTGTACATCTCTGATTCCCCACAAAGGAGATCTGATAAGCAGAATAGCAAGAGCAAAAATATTTTCCAAGTTCGATTTAAAATTAGGGTTTTGGCAAATTGCTATATCAGAGAAGGATAATTTCAAAACATTTTTCAGTGTCCCAGCGGGACATTATGAATGGAATGTAATGCCTTTCGGCCTAAATCATGCACCATTCAAGTTCCAGAAGGTGATCGACTCTATATTCAAACCCTTCTTCGATTCGCTAATTGTGTATATCGATAATATACTTATTTTTTCAAAAAAATTGCAAGATCATTTTAAATATATACAGACCTTTGTAAATACAATAAAAAATAATGGTCTTGTATTAAGCGAAAACAAAATCGAAGTCTTTCAGACTTCCATTAGATTTCTTGGCCATACTATATTCAATGGCCAAATCTACTTGCAAAAACATGCTTTGGAATTATCTAACAAATTTCAAGACATGATTACAGACAAGACGTAGCTACAAAGATTTCTTGGTTTAAATTACGTAAGTAATTTCTATCAACACTGCGCCAAGGACAGAAGCTTATTAAATCAAACGCTGAGAAAAAATCCTGAACCTTGGACCCCACTCCATACCAGAGCAGTTCAAAAGATTAAAGCCATGGTCAAAGACCTTCCCATACTGTATCTATCTAATGATGCAGCTTATAAGATTGTAGAATCTGATACCAGCAACATCGGATGGGGGGGGTATATTAAAACAAAAAAAAAAGATAATGAAGAACAAGTTATCTAGTGCACTTCAGGAACATGGAACCCCACTGAGAAAATATATTCTACCATAGAAAAATAGGTAAAAACAGCGTGAAATAGCATCGACAAATTCGAGATCCATCTGGTCAATATACTATTTCTTCTCAGGATAGAGGCCTTTGCCCTTATGAAGGTGCTTAATAAAAATATCAAGAAGCCTGGAGAAGCCTGAATAGCAACAATGTGGCAAATGCGAACACAGTCCATCTTTGATATGAACAAAGTGTAAATCAAGTATAATCGATATCTTAAAAATTCAATAAAAGTATTATTTCATTTTCCGCTTACAAGTTCTATGTGCTTTAATTTGTACTGGTGTTAATAATTGTCTCATAATTTTTACTTGAAGTTCATTAAATGTGATCCAAAAATTACAAAAATAATTAACTTCATGGTATGGCCACGTTAATGTTCAGTGCAAACACATTAATGATTGAGGTAAATGGGTAGAGAGCTTTGGTTTGACTCACTCATAAATGAATACCACATTGATTTTGATTTCAAAGACATCCACTCATCAATTTATGTCTACATCAATACGCAGAAACTTAAATCCTTTAATGAATATTTATAACATTGCGCCATATGAATAATTGGCGGAAAAAATACTTAAAACACTTTTTATCCGGTCATGTAAACTATCAAAACCATATGTCTAGAATTAACGATGAATTTACATCTTTCATGCTCATCGATACCCCTGATCGTTAATGTTGGGTAAATCGTTTAAGACAGCTTTTAGTTATGAGATGGTAGGTACGGGTCATTTTTTTTTCAAATATAAATAGATTTAAAATATTTATGAAGTTTTGGGATAGGTTTTAATAATCAGAGTATTGTTGCAGTTATCAATTAAAATTACTTGTGTTTATGTTTGTTTTTTGGATTTAAATTTTTATTTTATGGTTTATATAATAGGGGGATTATTAATTAAATTTTTTATAAAATGAATTAAATATATTCAATTAATAGTGAAAACAATCATTACTAATTGCTATGTTTTAATGTAAATTAATTATTCAATAAAACACATGACTACTTGTCTTTCTCAAATTATTCACATTGAAATAAAGTAACAAATGTTAAATTTACCATACTTTAATTAAGCATTTAATGTATAACTTCTCCAATATATGTCAAAAGTTTAAACATAATATTAATTATATATATAGAGGCCTAAAGAATGAAATATAACATATATCAAACTTATATATATGTACTAATATAGATTAATTCATCATTATTATTGAAAAACCACCACTTTCTCAAATTATTCACACATTAAAATATAGAATAACAAATATTACAACTATTTTAAATTTATCATAACTTAACTTTAATTTTAAAATGAAAATATACAAATTTTCGTCAGATATATATAATTTTAATATATAATTATTATATTATAATAGTATGTAATATATAGAATGATATTATATTATATTATATTATTATATTATATTATATTATAATAGTATATATATAATAATCACTTAAACATGATATTATCACCTTTCAAAAAAAGTCACATATATTCATAATTATCAAAAAAATCAATAAAATTATTAATCACATCACTATTTATAAATATATTTTTCTATTTTATTTTGGGTAGTGTTTTATCTTTATTTTTATATTCATATTTTAACATTATGTATTTATTAATCATATCACTATTTGTAAATATATTTTCCTATTTTATTTTGGGTAGCGTATTATCTTTATTTTTATATTTTAAGATTATTTATTTTAGATATTATCTTGTAACTACAACTAACCACATTTTTCACTCATTCTTTATTTTGGAAAAATATTGAAAAATATTACGAACCTTATTCATATATTCCGCTCGAAAAAACCTGGTCACAAATATTAACTTCAACCTTAAATGGGAGGAAAAACCAGTAATTATGTAGAAAAATAACTCAGTAAAAATACTTTCTAAAGAAAAATGTAGAAAATAGTTCATGTACACCGGATGTGGTTTACTTGAAGCAAATGCACGACCAAATACTGCATTCATTACGACACCTTCATCGAAAATAAAAATGAGAATCTTATGAAGTACAGTGAGTATATTAATAAAACTGTTACCAAAAACCATTGTGAAATTGCAAAATCCGTCCAAGAAGATGGGGCCCTAACAAGTCTAAGGATAATTTAGGCTCTCCAAAAATCTGAGGTTTGGTAACCAAAAGAGTTCCTATCAAACATAGGTTTTAACTTGTTGGATCATCCAAAACACAGGGCATTTTCTTCACATGCCCGTATCCCTCTAAAACGCAACAAAACATTAAACATTCCTGCAAAATCCTTGCGCATCATATACGCGGTAAAGTCGCTTTCATATACATATCCACCAAAGGAGCAGTAATCAGAAGTTGCATAGAGATGGTGCAAAGCAACCATATCATTTTAGTAATCAGCGAGCTCACTCTCTGGAATTTTCTTGACATTGAACTCAAGGAACCTCCAATTTGTTAGGTCTCCGGTATATTCAAAATACCCATTTCTTGCCTTTGCAAGACCACTGCCGTTTCTCTTGATATATTTGTTCGGAAGTTCAAATTCACTTGCAGTACTTGACTCTTGCACCATACCCGTGTACTTCCATTTACAATTATAAAAACAACATGTATCCAACATTTTCACAGGCTTTTCACAACATGGGCACACACAATCACAATTGTCCTTCGCTAGATCAAACTTCCCATAAACTCCTTTAGAAAGTTTGCAACAAACATTCTTCTTATATTCCCTGCAGGTACGTGTACCACATATACCAGAGAAGGTGATCCCACTATTTATGACATCCCAAGTATCATCAGATTCAGCAAACCTTGAAAATTTGAGGTCTGTCATGCTACTGAATTGAATTGGATCATGGCCACCAATATCGGCACAGTCGCAACAATACAGTAGAAAAGTGTGAAATGCCAAATGTAATATCAGTGTCATATATCAGACATGATTTACACAAAAAGACTTACATGGGGCTGTAGAACATGACTGAAAAGAACTAACAATTGGGCAGCCAGGCATTCTGAAACGCTATAATCAACTCCGTTCCACTCTTCTCTTCTTAAACACCTGCACAACAGTACACAAACATATATCAGTTTTAGAAAGCTAAACCCTGCAACAGATATTGGAATTCACAGCTTAATTCGTTCATACAAAATGTTGTGCTCCAATACCTCAGCGTCACAACCAATCCAGACAATCTTCAATACTTAGCGTTTTCAGATTAATGTTCGCCATTAAAACCAGGGTTCTCAAATCATTGTCTGCCATTAAAACTCTGTGAACCATTAAAACTCTGTGAAGTTGCACAAATCCTCGAACAGCATATGCGCAACTCATCGAAATGGTGATTGAGAAGCTTCGAATGTGGATGAGCGTTTAATTTTGGGCGCTTAAATTCAAATTTGAATTTGAATTCAAATGGGCTCGTTATTTGAATGCATTGATTACGCTGAACAGTGGAGCCTCCCAGAGTTGGAGTGATGGAGCTGCCGGAAAATGGTGAAGGCTGCAGTCTTTTCTCGGCCGAAGGAAGGACTCCCGTCGCCATACTTCATCAATACGATGTGACCGGAACTGCAAGGTTGGCCGCGGGCAGGGTCGCCGGGGGCTTTTCGCTGGGCAGCTGGAAAGGTATGGTCCATGTCGTCGCCGGGCTCTGTGAGACTCTGACAGAGGTACCCTCCATAGCATTAAGTTTTCTATGGAGGTGGAAATAGGAATTGCCTAAAAAGAAACCCTTATACTAGCAGAAAAGCATTGTATGACCTTTTGTGAATTGACATGTATTGTACACCATTATTATTGTAGAATAAGAAAAAAATTAAATAAGCCAATCAAATTTAAGTAATTAAAATTATAATATTCAAAAACATCTCCTTAATAATGTAAACTTTAAAGGCTGCACTTCAATTTTTGGTCAAAATAGTAATTAATCAAGAGTCAACGCAATTACCATTGTGTTATACCTGCCCGCGGCGGCAAGATAATAATGACAACAATAATTTTCTATTATTAATTTTTTAAAATTACAAAAATAGATTTAAAATAATAAAAATTATTACGTAATGTTTTTGATGTCCAGTTGTATGGGACCCACAAATATCCCACCCTTAAACAGTCTTGATTGTATATTTGTTTGCGCATTGATTTGATGAAAGAAAGAAAGAAATTATTTTAACGTCCACGAGGCTAAAGATAGCCTATGTGACAGGTTGCTTCTTCATCTACTTTATGTATTCGGCCTTTTTTCTGTGAAACTTCACAATAAATGCTCCCAGCGTCTCAACACACCCCTCACTAAATAGATTATCCCAAAAGCTCGCTTCCAGCATACGTGCATAACTTTCCCTGTTGTCTTTGAAGGCCTCACATTCTAAAATGAAATGTTTTTCTGTTTCCACTTTTCCAGAAGAAAAAAAAATGCATACCCTTTCCTCCAACACTTCCTTTGGCCTTTTCCAACGGACTGTTCACAACGGAGTTGATGAGAATTAGTCCCTAACTGAGCAATAAGAATTTTGACTCTCTAACGAATAGTGGCCTTAAGTAGCTTTGGTTGATGATTATGAGTGGGATTAAACACTTCAATATAGTAATTTTTCTTTCTTCCTAGCTCCTTATCCCAAGTACGTTTGTGGAACTTTTCCATAACAAAAGCTTTTATCTCTTTGTTGTTTATGGGACACTCGTTCAAGAAAATACCCCATTTACTAAACCATTTGTTATGTTGTTGCATCCAAGTTTTTTTGCTCTTGCACAATCTATCCTTAAATACAACCTTTGGCCATCTACCCTCTTCCATTTGCTCAAATTTTTTTAAATACCTTATGACTCACACCATAGCAATTGCTTCAATAGGATTAGTCCCTGTTTCACTTAACAAGATATCATAAGGAACTGCACTTTTAATCTTAAATTTGTTTATAATCAAACACTTATGAATTTTCTCAATTTGTCTCCATTGCATGTCGGAGGTACTGCTAGCCACAATTCACAACCATAGAGAATCACCAAAATCACTAGAAGCCCAAAAAGAGTTTGAGTGGTCTTCTAGTCCCATAACTCTGCCTCTCTACACCTATTTTGAAAAGCATAAAATGTTTTCCAACCCCCCAAAGTTATTTTCTTTCTACAACCATTCTAGCTTAGATTTTTGTTGAATTCAACTCCGAGGTATTTGTAATCCGCAACTTCTGCCATAATGTTGCCTTCAAAGTATAACTTATGTTGGTTATGTTTTTTTTTCTTAGAGAAGACCACTACTTTCGTTTCGCTGATATTGACTTGCATCCCCACACTTATACAAAAATGCTTAAGGGATAGTAAGTGCTCTTGCAAACCAAGAACTGATTTAGTAATCAGAATAAGGTTATCTGCATACAAAAGAAGCCTTATAACAAACTTGCATAAATAGATACCATCACCCCCTTGCGAATTTAACCACTACTCAAGCTTGTCGATATATCAACCAAAAAGTGTACGAGACAATGGGCAACCTTTCTTGACCCCGATATCGCTTCTAAAACTTTCAAAAATGCCTGCTGAAGTTCTAATTTTGACTTTCACCTCTTCATACAGCGTATGCACAGCTGCTCTCAAATGTTTAGAAACCCCAAGTTCCTTCATTCTCTGCCAAAGTTTATCCCTAGGAATCGAGTCAAACGCTTTTCTGAAATCAACAAAGCAACAAAAGGCTTCTTCCTTTTTCTCCCAAACTTTTTCAATGATGTGCCTTAAAGTTATGCAATGATCAACTGTGGAATGTTTAGGTTTGAAACCTGCTTGCCCTTTAGCACGCTTATCTATTTCTTCTGCCCACTTGCTAATTTTGT